>JAJOOO010081019.1:0-12631 GCA_029582685.1 Solanum piurae
ACCAGAACATTAACCAAAATCTTATGAATGTATATTCCACCAAATTCGACAAAACGAAAGGAATTACTACCAAAAAGATTACCTGATGAGTCCCAACACCCGTTGTGATGAATTAAAATTGAAAAATTATTGGTCTGCATATTTGATCGTCGATCTTAGTTTGGAAGAGAAGTTTTATTTTTGTAAGAAACCTTTCTTTATGGGATATGATATATAACAAATTGGAGTAAATAATGAAAAGTAAAATAATTGGAGAAATTTAAGGATTATGGATAATTATGGCTGAAAACGTTTTATTATTTTTTTTTAATAAGAATTCCAGTTTTGAAAAAAAAAATATTGCTATTCAATTGAAAAAAAAAGTATTGCTATATTCGTGTAATTAAAATTATTAAGTTGTATACTTAAGTTTTTTGCCCCAGAAAAATGAACCTTTATATGATTTAACTAAGTCAAAAACATATCGAGAACTTGATTGCCATGCAAAAAGTACGAAATGTTTGTTAATGCCCAAGGTTTTTGAATGTCGTGAGTATGATAATACATGTGTCTATGATTACAAATATGCGGATGGAGCAAGAACAAGAGGTTGGATTGTAGAAGACGTGATTACTTTTGTTTTAGACCAAAATCCGGTAAGGATTCTTTTTGGATGTGGCAGAGATCAAACAAGTGGAACAGAGTTTAGTGGTGAAGATTCCTTTGTATGATGCTCCACTTGGAGATTTTGACACTTGCTATATGGTGGATCCAGGTGTGGTACCAATTTTCCCCGTTGTGAAGATGTACTTCGGTCACCAAAACCCGGAAAATTTGTTGTTACTAGAACAACAACGATACTGCAACAGATACTTATAGGAAGTTATCAACTTCAAGGTATAGGATTAACTTTTGATACTGCAACATATACTTTGTCTTTTGAATTAGATGCATGTAATTGATTGAGTATTTATGAAAACAATTTAAAAGTTGTACCTAAATCTACTTTTACTAGTTTATTTTCATCCTAAAGATATGTCGTCTGATTCGATCCCAAAAGCTAGCTCATGAGGGGATCAGGATTGTCCAAGTTCATATAAGCAGACCACTAGTTCATTCCCAATCAGTGTGGGACTTTGACCCATTCTAACACCCTTCCCCCTTCACGACCAAGTCCAACTGGAGCGTGGATCGGGAGCCCAAACGGGGATGCACCTGACTCTGATATCATGTAAAAATAGACATTTGAGCCTAACTCAACCCTAAAAGCTAGCTCATGAGGAGAGGATTGCTCAAGTTCATATAAGCAGATATGGGCTTTGACACACTCTAACAATTATAAATGAAGCGTCTTCTTACATTACACCATAAATGATCTCTAGTGACAATTAATTATCAACAATAGCTTAATTGCCGAAAAATAATTTTTTTTAGAGGCAATTACTAGTGATAATGCACTCTTTGTAAATGTCGCTAAAGTCTATAGTGACATTGGATGTAAAGAAAATTAACTAATGCTGGTAAAGGTTATCAGTCTTTGTTAATGTGCATATTTGTTGCCGCTAAAAGCTATTTTTGTTCTAGAATTAGCACCAAGTAAGCCAAAGGAATAAAAAGATGTATACAGAGTAAAGTGAAAATCAACTAGCCTGTCACAAAACCACAAACAGACAGAACACAACAGTTTTATACACGTTCTACACAAGCTCCAGTTGAAAAGCACCATCGACGAAACGCGACACTAGCCCTGTCAACGTGTTGTTGGCAACACCAAAATGTCCTGAGTCGAGGTAAGGATCCAATTTCAGGTGGGAATTGGACCTTATAGATTATTGTTGTCTAATTTGAGGACATTAGGAAAAGAGCAATTTGCAATGTCACCTGGAAGCTATCAACTCGACTTAGTGCTAGAGGTACGTACCTTAACTCACATCCAATTCACTTCTCACACTTAGGAATTGACATTTACACCTAGGAACCATAAAAGTTTCACCCAATTCGGTCTAATTACATTTGTAGAACAGTTCAAGTCTTAGCCGGAAGTTTGAGGTGTTAAAAATATAACGACACATTCTTTCGAGACTTTTTTCCTCAAGTTTTTTAAAAGAATTATAGTTAATGAGATGTAAATAGGAAACTTAATTAATATTTGACGCAATGTGAATAGAAAAACTACATAATTAAAGTTCCTAAATAGCATAGATTTCAAGAGATTTATTAATGCTCTTTTTAGGAATGTCTTTCTTGCAAAATTACATATTTTCTTAATTTGGCAAAATTATTAAGTGAATCAGATCTCCATATTTAACTTTGTGTTTCTTCCTATTTGCATAAAAAATTTGAAGAAAGTAGAAAAATACCAATGGAAAAGTTCCACCATTTTCACCTTTTCACTTCTATTATTTTCTCAATTCTACTTATTGTGTTGGCAAATACAAATTCCCTATCACCCCTCAACTCAACTTACATAATGCAAGCTAGAAAAAGATTTATGTCTCTCGATCCGACTAAGCTTCCCGATCCTCCGATGCCATCTTATACTTTTACTGTTTACCATCGCGATGTATTTGAAAAATCAAAATTCAAGGACTACGATTCATTGCTTGAAAATAGACTTGCTCTATGTAATGCTAGAGCCAGATATTTAGCTTCGGTTCTTGAATCTCAAAATGGTGCACAAGAAGGTGAGATACTCGAGCTGGTCCCAAAATCAACGGATATTTTCTACGGAGGTGGTGAGTATGTCGCGTCTTTTTTGATTGGCACTCAAATGATAAAAAATTACTTGTTAATAGACACTGGAAGTGATTTAGTTTGGTGGCAATGTGGACCATGTGAGGCATGTTACAAACAAGATCAACCTCTATATGATTCTACTGCATCCAAAACATTTCGAATTATAGGTTGCAATCGACATGCTTTAAGGTGCAGGACTGTGGATCCAGCCTTCCATTGTAACCAAGAAAATTTCGAGTGTAGATATGATATGATATACGCGGATCATTCACAAACAAAAGGTTTCATAGCAGATGATGTGATTACTTTTAATTTAGACCATCGGCCGGTTAGGGTCACATTTGGATGTAGCAAAGATCAAACTGGTGAAAAAATTTCAGTGCTTTCGCTTCTGGGATTCTTGGCGTTGGTCGCGCTGTTCAATATTCTTTACCATCGCAATTTGGGGGGCACGTAATGTCCATGTGTCTACCACCTTTTTATTCAGGAAAAGGATCAGTTCTTAGTTTCCATACAAACAAGTGGCCAAGAGCAACATCAGTAAAACTGTTATTTAACTATAGGTATCCTTCATTTTATTATGTCAACCTTTATAAAGTTTTTATTAACGATCGAGAGGTTCCAGTGAGTCCTTCGTGGTGGAAGTTTAAACCATATATGAGTGGTGGAGTGTTGGTGGATATAGGGACAAGTTTTACCTATTTTCCTAATGATTTTTATGTCGTATTCCGTTACATATTCAGATCAGAAGTACAAGATATTCCTATGGTTGAAAATCCAAATAAACCTTTCGACGTACACTTGCTATAAGGATGATCCGAGTGGTCGTGGTTTATACTTCCCTGTAGTGAAGTTGTACTTTGGCAGCGTAAGCTCGAGTACAATGTTACTTCTGGAAAAAGAACGAGTTGTTATTAACTATCGCGGGCTCTACTGCTTGGCGTTTGTTGGATGGGATAGAGATCAGTCAGTATTAGGAATGATGCAACTCCAAGGTGTAGGATTAACATTTGATACTTTAGCAAATACTTTGTCATTTGACATTGATGCATGTGATTGAGTAGAAAAATTGGTCGTGATGATAATAATAATAATAATAATAATAATGCTTTATTTATTTGCATGAATTTCATCAATTTAGGAAGATATACAGTTCATGCTAAACGAAGAAACCACTTAAAGCATGGTTCTACGTCTAATCAGAGAGGCGGAGCCAGAATTTTTTAAATTATTTTTCTTAAAAACAAAAACAGGATTTAGAACCAAAGCTACTGAATTGCCAAACTTGTCTCAGCCCCTGCTTCTAATCCTTGGGCAATTGCATTTCATGTTTGGTCATGGACTCGAGCAATCGCAGCAACAAATTCGATTAATTTTGATATATCCGAAGGGATGGTTCGACATAGCTTATTGTTTGAACACCTTATGGAAACTCAAGTCTCAAGACTTATGCCTAAAACTTTGCATATGAAACCTTCAGTCTAATTGTCAAAATTCGTCCAAGAAGCCGATATATTAAAAGGTCTATTAGCAAAAAGGATAAACATGCACCATTTGTTAGACAACGGGGTATATATGCATCATTTTTTTTAACAAGGGTTATACACACTCTAAATCGCAAAGTTAATGGACATATTTTACCCCGTTTCCCTATCTTGTATGACACAAATGGTTCTTTACGAAAAATGATTTTTCCTAAAATTTGGTCTGCTAAGTGCGAGAAGGAGAGCGTTGGAGCAAGTCAAAGTTATTTCCATGTGATTTATAGGTCACAGGTTCAAGCCGTGCAGTTGAAAACTCCTAAGAGAATATATCCTTTTTTTCTAATGTTGTTCCTAAACAAGCAAAATATGGAAGGAAATACCCTTCTTCTAAATGGGCTCTAATAATTTTAGCCCAATCCTATCAAATCACGGGCTACGCCAGCCCAGCAATACAAGCCCATATTTTGCCACCAAATTCATGCTCCCATTTAAGGAATGATTCCTGAAAAAGAAATACTTCAATTTTATTTGACAAAATAATAAATTATGGTCTTTTTTGCTTATGGTAAGAAAATCTATTATTTGTCTTAATAGGGAATATTAATCATTTTGTAGTTGGTCAAAAAGAGAATTAAATTTACATATTAACTAGTATATATATGAGTGCAAGGAGTGGTAGACATATCTCAAACCAAATCAAGCAATTAGATAAATAATGGAGAAGTTCCTCCATATTCACCTTTTGATTTCAATTATTTTCTCAATTTTGATTGTAGTTTTGGGCTATGAAAAATCTTTTTCACTCCTTAACTCAAGTTATATCATGGATGCTAGAAATAGATTTATGTCTTTTGATACAACTAATCTCCTCGATCCTCCGAGACCATCCTATACTTTTTCCATTTACAATCGTGCATTATTTGAAAAGTCAAAGTTCAAGGACTATGACTCGTTACTTGAGAGTAAGCTAGCTCGTTCTGAAGCTAGAGCAAATCATTTTGCATCGATTCTTGAAAATGGAAACACGATTGGTGCAAATGGAACTCTGGCAAGGCCACATGAAAGTAAAAGGGACAAAGGAAAGGTTCCGAAAATAACAAGTGTACATTTGGTAGAAGGTGAGTATGTTGCAACTTTTACTATTGGCACTGAAGAAACAAAATCTTTCTTGCTAATAGACACTGGAAGTGATTTAGTTTGGTGGCAATGTAAGCCATGTAGACCAAATAAGTGTTACAGTCAAAATAATCCTATATATGATTCAACTAAGTCTAGAACATACCGACAACTCGATTGCATTGTGGAAACTTCTAGTTGTCAAGTCGCGTCCAAGGTATATCAATGTACTGAGTTTGGTAATCAGTGTCTCTATGATTACAAATACGTGGAGGGATCGATGACAAAAGGTTGGATTGCAGAAGATGTGATTACTTTTTATTTAGACCTAAGTCGGGTAAGGATTCTTTTCGGATGTGGCATAGATCAAACGAGTGGAACGCAGTTTAATGGTGAATATTCAGGAATTGCAGGGATCGGGCGTAGAGTGTTGAAAGGTGGATATTCTTTACCATCGCAATTTGAGGCAGACATAATGGCAATGTGTCTACCGGGGACTTACTCCACCAAAGCATCAACAATTAGCTTCCACACAAGGCCATTTAAGAAGACAACATCAGCAGGACTATTACCAAATTTCGGATTCCCTAATTTTTATTTCGTCAACCTTTATAAAATTTTCATCAATGATAAGGAAGTCCCATTTTTCCCATCATTGTCGCGGAATTTTGGAAAGTATGACATGACCGGTGGTTGCATCGTGGATACAGGAACAATTATGTCCCGTTTCCCAAGAGATTTTCATACAGTATTCCGTGACACATTCAGAAAGGAAGCACGAGATATTCCTATGATGGAGGTTCCACTTGGAGCTTTCGACACTTGCTATATAGAGGAACCAGGTGTGGTACCAACATTCCCCGTTGTGAAGATGTACTTCGGCCACCAAAGCCAGGATAATTTGTTGTTACTGCAACAACTGCGAGTCGTGGTGCACATTAGGGGGCTATTCTGTCTGGCATTTTTGCCATGGGACCAAAACGTTGCAATTATAGGAAATCATCAACTTCAAGGTGTAGGGTTAACTTTTGATACTGGAACAGACACTTTGTCTTTTGACTTAGATGCATGTTAGTGAGTGTATCTATAAAATTTCTCTATGTCGAAATTTAATTGTGTCTTTTGATCTTTAATTCAATAATAAAATAAAGCCATATCCACATGGGGTATTGTTTTTCAAAACGGAGTGTATGTGATAATGATGATGATATAGCTTGTGATTGTGGCGTAGTTACTGCATTCTAGAAAACAACAATTCAGGAAGACATACATTTCTTGCTAAATGAAGAAACCAAAGAAAACAAGTTATATACATATAAAAATGGTTCTTCAACATAAATACATGGTTTGAGCCAAAGCTACACGTCCCTTTGGTGGCTCTGGCCCTGCTTCTAGTCCAAGTGCAATTGTATTTCAGAGTCCCATGTTTGGTCATGGACTCGAGCAATCTCAGCAACAGTCTGATACACATGTTGCATCGTTGGCCTTTGATCAGGAATGAATTTCATGCAGTTACTTGCAAGTTCAAGTAGCTGCATTACCATATTATCAAATCCTTGGCCTAACAGTAGTTTATCCACATCAAGAGGACTGGCAAAAGAGCTGCTTGACAAATTTAGATTCGAGCAGCTCAATTCGTAAGATTCCTTTCCCGTTAAAATCTCGAGAAGCACAACCCCAAATCGATAGACATCTTTTTTGTATGTTGTAAAGTCTAAAAACTCGACCATTGGCGATAGACTCAAGTTTAAACCTATGTCATTTGGTTCTACAAATGTTGCCTCCCAAAAGTTGGATAACTTGGGATCAAAATTTTCATCGAGCAAGATACATTGTGTGCTAATGTTAGTATGCACGACATGGAAATTTCCACCATCATGAAGCCAAGCCAGGGCTTTCGCGACACCAATAACAATTTTAACCCTTATAGGGAAGTCCAAGAGTCTTGCCTTGTCGTCGGTTGAATGCAGCCACTCATGTAAGTTTCCATTAGGCATGTATTTGTAAACCAGAAGTCGCTCGTCCCTCTCATAACAAAATCCGATTAGGGGCACTAAATTTGGATGTCTCAGAATACCTAGAGTTGTGATCTCGGAAACAAACTCTTCCTCCAAATCCTCAGAACTTTGGAGCCTCTTTATGGCAACAGTCCATCCATTTGGGACCAGTGCTTTGTACACTTTCCCCAGCATTCCGTTCCCGATTTCATTGTCTTGGCTGAAATTCAAAGTTGCTTTTGATAGTTCCATAAAACTCATTCTTGTAACAATCTTCTCCAGCTTTAAAATCTGAGGAAGAGAACATAGATACCATATTTAGCAACAGTTTGATTAAGCAGTACCCCTTTCGTCCCAATTTATCTGACATAGTTTGACTAGGCACAAATTTTAAGAAAAAAGAAGATGATTTTTGAAACTTGTAGTCTTAAACGTCCCATAACACTTGTATGCCTAAGAGTAAAATGAGATGTTCAAGGAGGCGTTTTGCCATAGATTCTAAATATTTTTCACTTTATTGGGAAAAAAGACAGTAGAAAGCAAGCGTAATGTTTACCTTTGGATTGTTGTTTACTTCTTCTCGTTGAGGCCATTCATTTCCATCAATCACCATTACCTTTGTTCTCTTGTTGATCAATAGAAACATCTTCTTTACACCAAAGAAAAAAAGATATACACCGAGTAATGTAGAAAGCGACCAACCCGTCACAAAACCACAAGCAAACAGAGTATGACGTTCTGTAACACATAATTCCAGAGGACTACCACAAAGTCCTGGATTATTTGCATAGCTTTCAACTGGAAAAGTGACAAAATTTGGCACTGGCCCTGTCAACATATTATTTGCAACATTAAACGTCCTGAGTCGCTTTAACAAGCGAATTTCAGGTGGGATCAGTCCTTGTAGTTTATTGTTGTCTAATCTGAGGGTATTAAGAAAAGAGCAATTTGCAATGTTACTTGGGATCGCGCCTGACAATAGGTTGCTTGAGAGATCAACAAGTACAGCAAATCCAATTAATTTTGATATATCCGAAGGGATAGTTCCATATATCTCGTTGTTTGAAAGATCTAGAGAAGTTATAGAAGTGCAATTTTTTATGCCTCGCGGAAACTCACCTTTTAGTCCCATGTCTGGAAGACTAATGGATAAAACACTGCTCTCATAAGGATACCAGCATTGTATTCCTGCAAATCTGCATATGAAACCTTCTGTCTGATTATCGAACTTCCATGTAGAATTCAACATGTTTAAAGGGTCTACCAACGAATCTTTAATCGATTTCAAGCAATCGATATCACTCTGCACCGCGTTGCATCTTAGAGAAAAGCTGCAAAATAGTAGGAAAAATGGTAGTACTAAGTAAAGAATGTTGCAGTTGCACATTGTTGAAATGAAATTTTTTGTTTATTTGCTTTGGTAATTGTGGTGTAATATACTAACTGATTTTTTGCAAAAATGGACACCAGTTGACTTGGGTCAATAAGACGATAGAATAATTCCACCACATTTTTTTTTGAACATCTTTGACTCCGCAACTTGGGCCAAGTCAATAGGATATGTTTTACTTGTCTATATTATCTCTCTGGGTGCAGTCCTTTTCTGGATCCATGACGCCTTACTCTAAGGGTAGGTCCGCCTCTGCTTTTCAAACTTTTCTATTCATTTGAAAATTCATAGTTATAATTATTGTATATTAATAGAAAATCGTTGAAGAAAATTCATAAACTTCAAAAAAAAAAAAAATCATCTCTTGGCTAAATTTTCCACCCACCCCATAGATACTTTATTCTCAAAAGAAAATCCCTACTAAGAGAAGACAATCGTAAGAATAAGATTAGCTATTACTATATAATTAACTTTGTTTAGCATTTTAATTCAAGAAAAGAGAATAATGAAACATATTTAATATTTTGTACTCAATTAATTAATCACCTGCATCTAAGTCAAAGGACAGTATTTTTTGTGAAAAATATTCAACTTTAGTAGTGTACGTTGACTATTAGTTTCAGTTGCCTTTGAATTTGAATGATAATTAAGATATTGTCTCTAGATCTAAATATTAAATGATTAAGACTCTTTGTTTTTCATCATGTAAATGTGAATAATATATAATTCAAATAAAAATAATATTGGCCGTCACTTTTTCCAGTCATCAACAACTATTTTGATTAAGTCTCCAAAAGTATTTAATATTTTTTTTGTGAAGTCATCAACAACTATTTTGACAAAACGATATACCATAAATTCAATGTGGTCCAATTTTGTTAGAATTATGCAAAAGAGATGTACGCCCCGTAGATCCATTGGACTTAAGTGAGTATCTACAAAATTTCTTATATCTAGTGTGTTATTTCTGTATTTTTCATCAATCATAAAATAAAGCTAAACTTTGTGTGTAGTAGTATATAAAATGGCAGTACATGTTGTTAGCAACACTAAATATGTTGAGTCGATCTAAAAAGGTATATTTCAGGTGGGATTGGACCTTCTAGTTTATTGTTATCTAATTTGAGGACATTAAGAAAAGATCAATTTGCAATGTCATTTGGGATCGCGCCTGAGATTTCATTTGCACGAGATATCCAAAAAATTATAGCAAATCCAATTAGTTTTGATATATCGGAAGGGATAGATGTTCCATATAGCTCGTTGTTTGGAAGATCTAGAGAAGTTGCAACTTTGAACGCCTCGTGGAAATCTAAGTGTAGTTTTGGAACATTGGAAAGTCTTTCCATATTTCTTAAACTTCGTGTTCAGTCAAACTACATCACATAAATTGGAACAGATGGGAGTACTAAGTAAAGAAAGTTGCAGCTGCACATTGTGAAAGTGAAAGTTTTTTGTTCCTAATGTTCTTATGCAAATTGTTTCCTAGAAATTTAAGAAGAGTACAACAAAAATGAATTTCGTCCCCAAGTAAGTGTCCTTGGTATTATTCAAACAAGACGTGTGGTTGTATATTCGTCCATAGATTAAATTCGATATGTCTATCTGAAAGGTGAAAAGTATCTGAAAAGAGCTCGCCTTGCTTCATTCTCCCCTTCTTTAGCAATGATATTTTTGTTATCGCAAGTCAAGATTCACATAAAACGGAGCATTTGTGATAATGATGATCATTCTGAAGCATTAAATTGCAATATTGAAAGCAACAATTCAGGAAGACATACATTTCTTGCTAAACAAAGAAACCATAGGAAACACGGTTCCAAGCTGATGATTCTAGTATGAAGCGGAGCCAGAATTTATAGCACATGAGTCTAGATAGATTATTTATACATATGAAATGGTTCTTCATCACAAATAGAATACATGGTTTGAGCCAAAGCTACACGTCCCTTTGGTGGCTCTGGCCCTGCTTCTAGTCCAAGAGCAATTGTATTTCAGAGTCCCATGTTAGGTCATGGACTCGAGCAATCGTAGCAACAGTCTGATACACTTGTTGCATCGTTGGCCTTTGATCAGGAATGAATTTCATGCAGTTACTTGCAAGTTCAAGTAGTTGCATTACCATTTTATCAAATCCTTGGCCTAACAGTAGTTTATCCACATCAAGAGGACTGGCAAAAGAGCTGCTTGACAAATTTAGACTCGAGCAGCTCAATTCGTAAGATTCCTTCCCCGTTAAAATCTCAAGAAGCACAACCCCAAATCGATAGACATCTTTTTTGTATGTTGTAAAGTCTAAAAACTCGACCATTGGCGATAGACTCAAGTTTAAACCTATGTCATTTGGTTCTACAAATGTTGCCTCCCAAAAGTTGGATAACTTGGGATTGAAATTTTCATCGAGCAAGATACATTGTGTGCTAATGTTACTATGCACGACATGGAAATTTCCATTATCATGAAGCCAAGCCAGGGCTTTCGCGACACCAACAACAATTTTAACCCTTAAAGGGAAGTCCAAGAGTCTTGCCTTGTCGTCTGTTGAATGCAGCCACTCATGTAAGTTTCCATTAGGCATGTATTTGTAAACCAGAAGTCGCTCGTCCCTCTCATAACAAAATCCGATTAGGGGCACTAAATTCGGATGCCTCAGAATACCTAGAGTTGTGATCTCGGAAACAAACTCTTCCTCCAAATCCTCGGAACTTTGGAGCCTCTTTATGGCAACAGTCCATCCATTTGGGACCAGTGCTTTGTACACTTTCCCCAGCATTCCGTTCCCGATTTCATTGTCTCGGCTGAAATTCAAAGTCACTTTTGATAGTTCCATAAAACTCATTTTTGTAACAATCTTCTCCAGCTTTAAAATCTGAGGAGAAAAACATATCTACCATTACCACATATATAATCATGCCCTTTAACTTGGTCTCATCTGGAATCTATGCCCTCCGACTTTGAATGTGCACAAATATATACTTAAACTTGTATATAATTGAACAAGTAGACACACACGTCCTATATGGAATAATACACATACGACGCCACATAGGATGCAAATTGGCCACATACGACGCCACATCAGACGCATAAGTCTACTTTTTAAATGTTTGCTTGTGCACGGACGGCATAGATGCACATGTTATGAAAGATCTTGGTGAGGCAAATGTTATTCTTGGAATAAAAATAACAAGAATATGTGGTGGAATTTTCCTTGACCAGTCACATTATGTTGAGAAAATTTAAAAAAAATATAACTTTCTTGATTGCAAGCATGTTGCAACTCCTTTTGATTCAAGTGTTCACTTATTTCCTGTTGAAAGTGAAAATGATGTAATAGATCAAAAGGAATATGCTAGCATAATCGGAAGTTTGAGGTATGTGACTGATTGCACTAGGCCTGATATTGCATATGCAGTAGGAGTACTTGGCAGGTTTACAAGCAAGCCAGGTAATGAACATTGGCATGCTATAACAAGAGTTATGAGATATTTAATTGAAACAAAAAATTGTGGTTTGTTTAATAAAAAATATCTTGTTGTACTTGAAGGCTTTTGTGATGCAGATTGAAACACTTTATCAGGTGATTCATGTTCTACCACTGGTTATGTCTTTACTTTAGGTGGTGGTGCTATTTATTGGAGATAAAAAAAGCAAACTATTATTGCTAACTCTACCATGGAGGCTGAACTAATTGCTTTAGCTTCAGCTAATGAGGAAGCGAATTGGTTAAGAGATTTGTTATTTCAAATACCTTATTTTGAAAAACCAATTCCTCCTATTTTAATTCATTGTGATAGCACCGCTGCGATTGGTAGAGTTCAAAACCGTTACTACAACGGTAAATCCAGACCTATAAGGAGGAAACACAGTAATGTAAGATCGTATTTGACAAATGGTACCATTAATGTTGATTATGTCAAATCTTGTGA
>JAJOOO010081023.1:0-12094 GCA_029582685.1 Solanum piurae
GTTTTAGCTCCAAACTTCTTCATTTTTCCATCAATTTAATCCTACAAATAAAATACACAATTTAGCACAATCCATAAATTTTATGCTCATAAAGGACAAATATAAATAATAAATATGAGGAAATAATGATTAAAAATATGTATTTTTAGCCTCACATCAGGGGGTACTCTCGGGTCGTGACATGGACTCCAAGAGAATATTATGGAGGAAGCTCATAGCTCCAGATATTCCATTCATCCTGGTTCCACAAATATGTATCGTGACTTGAGAGAGGTTTATTGGTGGAATGGCATGAAGAAGGGCATTGCAGAGTTTGTTACTAAGTGTCCAAATTGCCAGCAAGTGAAAGTTGAACACCAAAGGCCCGGTGGTTTGGCTCAGAGAATAGAACTTTTGGAATGGAAGTGAGAGATGATCAATATGGATTTCATTACAGGATTGCCAAGGTCTCGCAGACAACATGATTCTATTTGGGTGATTGTCGACTGAATGACAAAGTCAGCCCATTTTCTGCCAGTAAAGACTACCCATTCAGCGGAAGATTATGCCAGGTTATATATTCAAGAGGTGGTGAGACTTCACGGAGTCCCAGTCTCCATTATTTCAGATAGAGGTGCATAGTATACTGCACAGTTCTGGAAGCTTGGGTTCAAAGCTGAACTTAAGTACTACCTTTCATCCTCAGACTGATGGGTAAGCCGAGTGCACTATTCAGACTTTAGAAGATATGTTGAGGTCTTGTGTGATTGATTTCAAAGGTAATTGGGATGATCACCTACCTCTCATTGAGTTTGCCTACAACAACAGTATCACTCTGCATATGAAGCTCTTTATGGGAGAAGATGTAGATCTCCTATTGGATGGTTTGAAGTTGGTGAATCAAGGTTGATATGACAAGATTTAGTTCACCAAGCTATGGAGAAGGTGAAAGTGATTCAAGAAAGGTTGAAAATGGCACAGAGTCGTCAAAAATCCTACACTGATGTTAGGAGAAGGGCGTTGGAGTTTGAGGTAGATGATTGGGTATATTTGAAAGTTTCACCCATGAAGGGGGTTATGAGGTTTGGTAAGAAGGGGAAACTTAGTCCCCGGTATATTGGACCTTACAGCATAGCCAAGAGGATTGGCAATGTTGCTTATGAGTTGGAGCTACCACAAGAATTAGCCGCGGTTCATCCGGTATTTCACATCTCCATGTTAAAGAAGTGCATAGGCGATCCTTCATTGATCCTACCAACTAAAATTGTTAGGATCAAGGATGGCTTATCTTATGAGGAGATTCCTGTTCAGATTTTAGATCGTCAAGTTCGTAGATTAAGAACAAAAGAGGTAGCCTCAGTCAAGGTCCTTTGGAGGAACCGATTTGTTGAGGAAGCTACTTGGGAAGCCGAAGAGGACATGAAGAAGAGATACCCACATCTCTTTGAATCCGGAGGAAATGTGGATCAAGGTACTAATTTCCTTCTTAATGCTCTTTAATTATAGTGAGCATGTTGTTGTTTGCATGGTTGCTTGTTGGGTGTTTGAGCTTGATGTTACACCCTTAGACTAGTAAGAGTAACCTCATTCGAGGACGAATGTTCCCAAGGGGGAGATATTGTAACATCTTGCAATTTGAAATAACTATGAAGAAGCTTGAAATTGGAAATAGTCATTTTTTTTGGAAAGAATTTAAAATCTGGAAATTTAGTTAAGTATGGGAAAAAGTAAGTTTTTGATCAACTTCACACGGTCATAACTCCTAGATCAGGATGAGTTAGGTGTATTTCCAGTTATGTTTGCAAAGCCCTTGGAATGAGCTTTCCAACGCCGCCGAGTTTGCTCGATTCCGAGTTCGTATGAGTGAGTTATGCCCTTTGGAAGTTGGGTCAACACATAGGGCAGTTTAATCCGGAATTTTAAGGGTAGTTTGGTCTTTTCCCTACCCATTTATTTTGGTTATACTAAGGGTCTAGACTGATTTTAAATCAGTTTTCCCTTTTAAAAGTGAGAGTTAGGGTTCTTGAGAGAAAATGAGAGAAAATGAGAGAAGAGGAGAAAGGAGAAGAAGAAGCTGAGTTCGTCAAGATCGTCGTGAATATCGTCGGGGGTGATCCCTACTAGGTATGTGAGATCATAGTGTTGGGTTGGTTCTTTCCCCCACACGCCATACTTGTTTTAATTCCGAGAAAAGATTGGTTGTGTTTGTTGAAGTTTGTGGTTGTGTTGTTGAAGTTTCTTGTTGGTTTGGTGCATGCTTCCGGTTGTGATTTCGAGTTGAATCTATTGTATATTAAGGGGTTTCAATGATTCTAAGTGTTTTGGGCTGGAACCTTTGACGTTAAGAGGGTTTAGAGTTGGAAAAATGAAGGAGAAAAGTCGGGCTGCTTGCATGAAACAAGTCCGCGTCGCGGACTTGTTCCCCCTGTGAACAAAATTCTGCTCCGCGTCACGGACAGGACGCGGACTCCACTGTTTCAAATGAATTTTTGCGAGCATTTATTTAGGAGTATCTCCTCGTCGCGGACTTGTTCCAAGACGGTGTTTTCGTAAATTTTCTCAAGTTTAGCTAATCGAAACTATTCATAAACATCAAGAGACCTCTCCTATCACAAATCATGAACCTTGAATCCATAATCCAATTCAAGAAAAAGTTAGGATCAAAGTCAAGAGGAGTTGAGAAGCAAGTCGAAGCAAGTTTTTAAAGTTTTTTCATGAGTCTTTATTGAACGTTTTAACTTCGTTTTAAGACTCAAGTTCAAGTTAAGCCAAGAGTATAAAGTTGAGTTCATTTCTCAAAAGTTATTAGGGAACTAAGTATTCCCAAAGAAGTTTATAAATGTTTTTTTACATTTGAGTAAGAAAGGAACTATGTTTCCAAGAGAGCCTTTGGGCTAAGCTTTGAGCAATTATCTCAAACTAAAGAAAGATGTGTTTAAATCACTTATGAGCTAAAGTTTATTTTGGGAGTAGTAATGAGCACCGAATTGGGGACACGTGTTCATATTAACTCAACTCTCCATAAGAACCATGTAGCCAAACATGGGATTTAACGGGTCATACTTTTTAGATGATCACGTAAGTTAAGCTAGTGGATCCACTAAGTTAAGTAAGGTCCTATATCACGGCAAGGTATAGGATGGTCCTTGGGCAACGTGAGGTAAAACGTTGTATCATCACTATGGCTCATAATGATGGTTGTCGGTTAAAGAATCTCCCACTAAAGTTATATTACTTTTATATAAGTAAAGTTGAGTTTGCTATTGTTTTATCCTTAACGAACTAAGTTGTTTACACTGTTTTACAAGCTTTATATATCGCATGTATCTTATTGCTTTATATTTGAGTTCAGTTATCCATGAGTTGAACAGAGCCAAGGTAAGTGTTCCCTTGTACTCATTTCAAGCTTAAGTTGTTGTTTAGCTTTTCAACTCGCATACTCGTACATTAAATGAACTGATGCCAGTTGGCCTGCATCTTCTTATGATGCAAACGCAGGTATTCAGGATCAGCATCCAGCATGCCGTTGATCCAGCTGAGCATTCCAGAGTTAGTGGTGAGCCTCCTTGCCTTCCGGAGGACTCTATTATTTTGTGTTCCTAGTTTTACTTTACAAGGATGTTGTGGGGTCTGTCCCAACATCCATCTCAGTGTTATAGAGGCTTCATAGACAGTCAGTCAGTTAGTATTGAGTCTCTCATCTATGTATATATATAAATATTCTATTTTTGAGACACGAGTTGCCTTTTTGGCAAGATTTTATCAGTTAGGTTGTTTTATGACCTTTCATTGCATGAAATTTTTCTGTTGAGTTAAGTTTTCCGCTGAGTTTAGTAAGCCAAACCAAGGGTTCGCTTGGGGCCAGCAATGGTCTTCGAGTGCCAGCCACGCCCAGGGTGTAGGCTCAGGGAGTGACATGTAGTTTCGGGCACTTGTTAATTATATAAACTCATGCCTTCTCGCGTTAACAATGTTACTCGTGGTTCATTAAATGAAATAGTTTATGTCAAAAACTCATGAATCATAATTAGCTCGAAAGCTCATAAATCATGGTATGTGTTGTGTGCATCATATTGCAAAATTCATAAGTTTCATAATCATGGTCCATAAATCGAAGTCATGTTAATCATGTGATAATATCATAAAGTTCATAATTTGACAAAAAATTATGGTTCATACGATGTTATAATTTGATAGAAAAATCAAGGGGCCTATGGATTTTGATCATGAAGAAAATTTAGAATGATTATAAGGCGTTCATGACATTCGTAATGAGTTAACATGAGCAATAGGCTTTCATAGCTTTGCCTACTCATTCATTAAGGAGAACTCATAGAAAGGAAGAGTATTGTGTGGGGAAGCACAATGATGTTCCTGCACGTAGAAGATAACCTTACATACCTTAATCTCTCCTGAACCATGGATAAAATTCCAAACTTGGTGAAGAACGTCCAAGTACCCATCACATGTTTCAGTCCACAATTACACATTTATTATAAGTTGAAGGACTAAATTTCTTACGTAAAGAATGTAATACAGTATTAGATAATGACAATTTAACTCATTATCTAAACAAAAAAATCTACGAACAAAAAAAAAGAGAGGGGGAAAGTGGGATGAAGCCCACCTCAATATACCTTGAATACATATCAAAAGGGGGTTTTGGGATGAAGAAATCTCCTATGTGAAGTTAAAATCCATAATTTTAATGTATGCATGATTTGGCGGGGGAAGGTGAAAATGCAGTAAAAAGTCACGCATTTGGGTGTTAAATTCAAACTATTGTCCTAAGATTTCTTAGTTTATGAAATCATGATTTGTATGCCTTATACATACCTTAGGAGCTTAAAGCTCTTTGATTATGGCTCAACACTCTTTCTTGTGGTGCTCTTATTCTCTTATGTTGTGTTCCTCTATTGTGTTGCGCTAAAATAATAAAAAGAGGTAAGGAGCGCTTTTACTATAATAGAGGATTAGAACCCTCTTAAAATGGACAAAAGACCCCAAATCGGATTGCAAAAGCCTATGGCACGACACCTTAACCTAGTGTTAAGTGGCACGTATTTCTTAAGACACTAACGTTTAGCCTAGAAAATTTTGAGGCACTACATTATTTGGACATGAAGGGTCAAGTTCATTTTTCTCAAATCATTTTAAGGCAAGTTTGTTTTAAGAAGTATAGTCAAATTATTCCTAGATTAATATTTATAAGTCTTGTAACTTAGGTCAAGTTAACTTGTTATCATAAGCAAGTGTTTCAAGCTCTTTTTTGGTCCAAAGACACTCTTAGTTTAACATAACACTGACTTGTCAACCAAATACAAATATATCCTAGCACATCAAGATGACTAAGTTCATTTTATATGTATAAGCAATATGCATGTCCAAGTTAGTGTTCAAGTACCGTCAGAAATAGCTCCTTCAGTGAGACTTATGCCTAAGATGTGTATACTTGAGGACACATGTATTAGGTTCATTGTTAGGAATTCAAATATAATTGGCTTGTATTCATGCCAAGTCTTCATTGATAGAACACATCAAGGCCACTCAATATATGAGGAAGAGAGGTGGTACAACTATTGAGTACTTATCTTTCCCTTCTATGAGAAATTTAAGAGAAAGATATTATTGTATTGTCTATCTACATGATTACATTGAGACATATTTATAGACCCTACATTACAATCCTTATCCAAATAGGATTCCATATAATATTCCTATTTTAATTCTAACACTCGCCCTAAAGCTGGTGCATGCAAGTTATATGTACTGAGCTTGTTACAAATTTAACTAATACGAGGACCAGTGAGGAACTTGGTGAAGATATTTGCAAGTTGATCATCAACTTCACAAATTTTGTAACAATATCTCCTGAGGGTTATCTTTTCTTTGACAAAGTGACAACCAATCAAAATGTGCTTAGTCCTCTCATGAATTACCAGATTTGATGTGATATGAAGGGTCGTTTGGTTATCACACACAAGTTTCATTTTATCTACTTCTAAAACAATTAGTTATCTTAGCTGTTGTTTAATCCAAATTATCTCACAAGTTTCTACAACCATTGCTCAATATGCTTTTGCACAACCTTAAATCGAGTAACGTAACCACACTTTGTTTCTTACTCTTCTAGTACACCAAATTACCTCATACTAAAACACAAATGTAGAATGTCTATCAGAGGGTGATCGTTCCCGAATAATGTATATATATCTGATGATATTCTCATGGCCTTGATCCTCAAAGAGTAGTCATTTACCTAGAACTTACTTTATCACAATATACGAAAAACTGCATGCTAATGACTATCACAGTGAGAAGTCATAAACTGACTTACAACACTCATAGGAAAAGAGATGTTAGGTCTAGTCATAATTCAACTTTCCAACTAGTTGCGTATACCTTCAAGGACAGCTGAGTGGGTCTTAGTGTTCTAGCTGGAGTTTAGCATTCGAATGTGTCAATGGGTCTACATCCCATCATTCTTGTGTCTTCAATAATGTCTAAAGCATTCTTGTGTTGTAAAAGAACAATATCTGATTTGGACTAAGCAACCTCAATGCCTAGAAAACATTTCAATCTGTCGAGGTTTAGTCTGGAAACGTTCCAGTACTTATAGATTCTCGAACCCTCGATTCAATTGTTTTCCAAGAATATTGAGCCGGGTATGTAAGCCATGTATCTGGGAGGAACAACAATAAAAGAAGGGCTTTCGGTGTTGAAAGAGATGTTGCATCAAATTAATGATACCATCTTGATCATTGCTGATGATAACAATATCGTTAACATAAACCACCAAATAAATAGATATATTTGGTGCAAAATGTCGATAAAATAGAGCGTGTTCAGCTCCACTACAAGGCATGTCAAACTATTGAATTACAATGCTAAACTTTCTGAATCAAGCTTAAGAAGATTGTTTCAGACTATAGAGTGACCTACACAGTCGACATACACAACTACTAGACTCTCCTTAAGCAATAAAATCAGGTGGTTGCTCTATATAGACTTCTTACTCAAGATTACCATGGATAAAAACATTCTTAATGTTCAACAATGGAAGAGGCCAATGGTGAATGACAGTCATAGATAGAAAAAGGAAGACAAATGCAATTTTAGCCAGAGGAGAGAAAGTATCAATGTAATCCAACCTAAATATTTCAGTATACCCTACAGGAAAACTCAGATATGCTGAAAATAATGCAATAATCGCCGTAAAGTATTCATAATCTGGTATAAAATATATGGATCATCTCACAATCAAGAGATAAGTCGACCTTGAACAAAAAAGTCGCTGAAAAATTGGTCTAAACTCACGCACCAGCACGTGGTACTGACATGTTCGCTACGACCCAGGATTTAGTCACGCGTGAGGGATCTAGTCACACGTGAGGGATCTAGTCACACGTGAGGGATCTAGTCACGCGTGAGGGATCTGCGATAGATGAAGTTGGTTGGGATTTTGTCGTCAGGGGTTGTTGGACCTTGTGGTGGTGTTGGATTTTTCACAACACCAACAAAAATAGAGATAGCGACGAGTAGTCACTAGAATTTCCACAATGACAGTTGATTTTGCTCAATGAAAGTTGATTTTGCTCAATGAAAGTTGATTTTGCTGGAATGATGCACAATGATACTTTTCGGGGAAAAAAGGGCCAGAAAGAGTCTCATGCGCTCGGTGGATGGTGTAGATCTCACTGGAGAAATATGCTTCCAACGGCGGGTGGGGGTGGGTGGAATGTTTTTTGCTGGTTGAATTTTGTGGGTTTTAGTCATGAGAGGTTGGGGGATCCGTGGTGGTGGTGGTTTTCACACAACACTGATGAATACAGGGTTGATGCAAAACAACCCTAGAAAGTTGCCAGAACTTGATGCTCGTCGGTTGTTTTGACCTAATTTTCTTTTACCATATGTTTCGCACAAATGTCTCATACTATGTGAGAAATATAAGAGAAAAATATTATTGAGTGTGCATCTACATTAATACTCTATGCTCTATTTATATACACTACATTACACTCTTTAGTCAAGTAGGATTCTATGTCCTATGACCCTCCGTCAAAAAATGATGTGAACATGTACTCCATGCAACTGAACTATGTCATGGATGTAGATATTTGTTGAATGCTCCAATGTGTGAGTAGGCTGTATCGAAATGAAATGTTCGGAGTTTGTGAGACTGACTGCAATACTTCACTTGCTAACAAATCAAGCAACGAGTTACATGGTCAGATATGTTTGTTTTCATCCTTCTCCACCAGAAATGCCTCTTCAAGTCTTGACACATCTTTGTAACCCCTAGATAGATTGATTAGAGGGAACTATGAGCTTTTTCCACAATAGTCCATCTCAAATCCCTATATTGGGCACACAAAGTCTACCATCAAGTCTCATTAACCCACCAGGTTAGAGAATTACCTTCTTAACCTGTCCCCGGTCCACTTTCTAATTGAGCTTAAGCAAATGGGGATCCTCAAACTGATAAGCTTTGATCCATTCATATCATGCACACAAGCATACCCCTAGCAGTGAAGCATCAAGTTTAACCCTTAGCCCATAGCAAAAAATCAATAGTCAAGGGTCGAATAGAAGCTGATGTGGATGCCAAACTACTCATGGACTTCCTATTTCAGGTATCTTCCACCACGTTTGCTTTCCCCGGCTGGTACGAGATAGTCATGTCATAATCCTTAGGTAACTCAAGCCAGCTCCCCTACCTCAAGTTCTGATCTTTCTACTTGAAGATAGGTAGTTCTTCTCATGATTCTTCAGCTGTCTGTAGGCTGTGTAATCACCCTTCCTACGTGCATCAAAACCCTCTGAAGCCTATACGAGAGGCATCACAATACATTGTATAACCTCCCTCCCTATTAGCTAAAGTCAACATTGGGGCTGTAGTCAAAGACGTAACTATAGCTACTGAAATGAATTTATTGTAATTTGAAATGTATTTATCATGAAAAGTGTTTTTGCTGAAGTTGATTGTATAGCATGATATGATATGATATGAATCAAATAAACTGTATTGTTTTAAACATGTTTAATAAGTGGTTACTTTGTATCTAAAGAAAAGCAGTAGAGATCAGAGATTGACAAATCTTGTAGTTAATGACGAGTTCGTTTGACCTAGTGCACCTAGTTTTTATCTCTGTATTACAATTATATTCCTTGTTAGAGGAAAGTCTTAAATCAGTACGCCATTATCAATATTCCCGGAGTGGGGACTGTCATGATTAAACTCTCACAGAGGAGGGGTCCACAACTTATATTGGTTCTCTGTCGTGGTAGGGAATCAATCATTTACGCGGTTCTTTCTTGGAAATTTCCTGAACATACTTATTTGATTTTAACACCGCATCTTATAGAGTTTGTACTCATGAATTTGATGATGGGGCTGTAGTAATGCTCATTTACATTTACGTGGTTTGTTCTTGTAAATTTCCTGAATATACTTATTTGATTGTAACACCGCATCTTATAGAGTTTGTACTCATGAATTTGATCTGCCCATTTATTTGTTGCAGTGTTTGTCATATACATGATGTATTCATTATATGATGGTTTATATCACTATTGCAAAAAAAGCATTACTACTATGTTTTATGAATACTATATACTAGCATGTTTCCCAATTCACTAAGCTAGCTAACTCACCTTTACGTTATTATTGTTTTATAGAAACAACTATTGATATAGACAAGAACCCCCAGCAAGGGCTCGCGAAGTTGATAGTATTGGTGAATCTCACATTGGTTCAAGGGGGGCTTTATCATTTACTGTTGCCCTTCCTTTTAAACTCGTGATTTTGCTCCATTCGTTCGTTTCATGTGTACTTTGTTCATCATCATGACTTAAAAGTGTGCGTTAAAATTTCTTATTGGTAATGACCTTGAACTATTGTTTGACAAGTACAGATAGTGTTGTGTTGTATGATTCTAGCTGAGACAGGTAAATTTGGATAGCCCTAGAAATAGGGGAAACTCTGTCCAATTTTTTTTTTAAAATTTGGGTTGCGATATTTTTCCCCGTTAGCAAGCTTTTGTGATAGAACAACATGATGATGTTGTGGAGGCAGAGTATTAGTAGTGTACTCCATCATCAGCTATTTATACAAGGGCTACCTTATCTGATACAAATTCCATAATGCTTTATTTATCCAACTAATTTTGGTTGTTCCTAGTAAAAAGGATATTACTTGTGGAATGACAACATGCAACATGATTTCTGATATAAGTTGTAGTAGAGTCTTGCCTGCATTTTGTAAATGAAACAGACCAAAACCATTGGATGTTTAAAAAAAAATGAGAATATTTATGTCATTTTTTCAAGAAAAATTGTGAGGCAATATGTAATGAAAGAGGCATTTTGAGAAATGATTACCTGCATTTTGCTTGCCCTTTTCTCCCCTCAATGAAACAGCTCCTCTGTTTTCTTTGAAAATTGGTGGAATGGCTTAATCACTCTACTAGTCTTTGGTCATTATTAGTACCAAAAATGGTGGAATGGGTTAATCACTGTACAACTCTACATCACTTTTATAATCTTGTTTAATTAATTAGACTTCATTAATCAAATGCCTACTTAACTATCTGAATCTATCTACTAAAATTATGTGTTCTTTTTTAAAAAGAAAATAAAAAACTTTATTAATTAGTTTTGAACAGTTGAGTGATCATTTAAGTATTGAACTCTAGCCTAATTAATTATATTATTATTTTAGATGTACATGCAGTGACTTTTTTCCATTTTGTACCATTTAACTTTTTCATTGGTTTAACTCAACAGTCAACATCACTTTTGCAATCTTGTACTTTGTATTTAGATTTGTTTGCCCCAACGATCCCAAAATCTGTCCTTACCATTCGAAATTTCAACTTTAGATTGCAAGTACACAAGTAACAAAACAACCATTCAATCACTCAAATTCTAAGTTCCCTACACGCGGTTTTAAGGGGATTTGAGTGTTCACCTGAATTCCTTCGACAAAAAGTTACATTTTATATATAAGGTAGTTTTTTATGTTATATATATAATTTGAATTTTCCAAACACAACTGTAGAGGTTAGATAAATTTAAAATCACCTTGAGGTTCCAAATTAATATCCCATACATGTGTCATCGTCAAAAAGATTCAATCAACCTATTGCAATTTTTCCCTTTAAATCTAGATTTGGAAACGATTATGGTTTGCGAGGCTCGCATAAAAATTTTACTGGTGAAGAAAAATGTTATGTGTTGAGAAATTGAATTGAACACTTGAACAGAGTTAGGAAAATTCTAGAAGAGAACAATCTCAAAATATCTTCAATTGAGAGTGAATACAATGAATTGAGAGAATTAAAAAAACTAACTAATCTTCTA
This sequence comes from Solanum piurae, assembly GCA_029582685.1. Taxonomy (NCBI): domain Eukaryota; kingdom Viridiplantae; phylum Streptophyta; class Magnoliopsida; order Solanales; family Solanaceae; genus Solanum; species Solanum piurae. Next base: position 11,341 of record JAJOOO010081023.1, read on the forward strand.
CTTTATATAGACTCTACAACTTAATCACATGGATAGCTGGCAATTAGTTAAAGTATTAACAACTAACTAATCTAACAAATTTTCCTAACAGTTAGTTATAACTAACTTAAGTCGTCTAAGTAACAGCTCCTTTCTCATTACTCCCCCTCAAGCTGGTGGGTGTGAATACATTCAAAACTCCCAGCTTGGAGACCAAATGTTCATGTTGTGCTCTTGCCAACCCCTTTGTCATAATGTCTGCTTGCTGATCTTGTGTCCTTAGGTATAGTTCCTGAATCAGCCCCATTTGTATCTTTTCTCTGATGAAATGACAGTCAATTTCAATATGTTTTGTTCTCTCGTGGTACACTAGATTTGCTGCTATCTGTAGGGCTGCTTTGCTATCACAGAAGAGCTTTACTGGCAACTGTATTTCTTCCCCTAACTCTTTGTATAATGCAATGATCCAAACCAATTCTGATATAGTGGAAGCCATGCTTCTATACTCTGATTCTGCTGAACTCCTTGATACAGTCGTTTGTTTCTTTGACTTCCATGAAATCAAAGACTCTCCATGCTTGATTAAGAACCCTGCCACTGATCTTCTTGTATTTGGGCATGCTGCCCAATCTGCATCACAGAAGGCTATTAACTCCCTTTCTTTCTTGCTGCTCATTAAAACTCCCATTGCAGGTTCTCTTTTTATGTATCTCACCACCTTGAGGGCTGCCTCCATGTGTGATTTCTTTGGACACTGCAAAAATTGACTTAATGT
>JAJOOO010081024.1:0-25650 GCA_029582685.1 Solanum piurae
TGAACCATGTATAAAGAATGAACGGTATATTAAACACTAAGTTTATAATGCACTTCAAACCAATTATGCTTCATATCAAAACAAAACATTAATCTAAACGACAAAATAAAATAAAAATTATATATAGTCTAAACAAATAAACAGTCATTAGTTTTGCACAAGATAATTTGAACAAGCTTCATGTTGTGGCCAACTTGACAACATCTACTGCAAGTAACTTTGGACCTTTTGAATTTCACATCAGCAACCCTCTTTCATATATAATTCATTTCATTTGAAAATCAACATAATTCTCTGTTTCATTAAAGAAAAATAACAATTAGTCTAACATTATACAAATCAATTCGAAATATGTTAAATAATATTAACTTTTCATTCCAAAGACAATACAAATTTCATCCATAAAAATCATTATAATAACTACAAAATTATACACACTCGTCATTATTTTTTCATACAAATATCATTCAGACAGTACATTACAAAATAAATTTCATGCAAAACATAATATTTCACATTTAATACTCACTTAATACACATTTCATACAACAATCATCATTCACACCAAATTTAGACATTTTCATACTCATTTAATACACATTTCATACAAAACGATTATTCATTCAAACTATATACATTTCTCGTCCCAAATAATTAATTAATGTCACCCAACTTTATACAGAAATAACAAAACTAATGTAAACTCAACAATTTCACATTTAATACCAATTTACAAAAAAAAACTTCAATTAGTCGCCAGTGACAAAATTTCTGGAAGAAAATTGAAGAGAGAGAAACGTGGAAGAAAAATGAAAAAAATTATATTTTTGAATTAATTTTAACAAATTAGAGTGAATTAAGGAAACTGAATATTCTTAATTAGTTTGAAATTCCTTAATTCATGTTAATTAATAATTATCTTAAATTAATTCAAATTTAATTGACACCCCTATTTCCGTTTTTTTCATTTTTTCCTTATTAATTACATATTATTAATTAATAATAAAAAATCCTAAATAGATTAATCATTTATTAAATAAATGGAAATTGATTTTTAAAATTATATTTTTGAATTAATTTTAACAAATTAGAGTGAATTAAGGAAACTGAATATTCTTAATTAGTTTGGATCCCTTATTTCATGCTAATCACTAATTATCTACAATAAATTCAAATTAAATTACAGCCCACAATTTCAGTCTTTTACTTTATTATTTCTAATTCCGTTTTTTTTTAATTTTCGTTTCTTTTTATTTATTTTTTAAGTTTTTTCCAATTAATAAAAACATTTTTTTTGACTTGTTATAACCTGAAATTTTTAATGCTATAACTTGAAAGTCTAAATCTACTGCTATAGCTTGAAAATAGTACTATAATATATGTCATATATGAAATTTACACATCATTTAATTAAAAAATGATGAAAGAAGATTATTGGAGGGCAAAGAAAGGAAGATAGACAAAATTGATGGAACCGGTGGGCCCATACTAATGGGCTCAACTTTAATTGCTAGTCCAACTAAACATGGGGCCCCGTCTTAATGTGAGACAAATATGTCAGTCATGGGCCTTATATGCCCCAACAAAGTATTGCCAAAAAGGATAATTGTCATTTTACGTATCATTCTTTCTCTTACCATATAAAAAACCTAAGAGAAGACGCTTCGATAGGGAAATAAATATTAATATATATGTAGCGTTGCAGGCCAAGGCAAGATTGTGATCGGAAAAAAGAATCGTTCTTATTAGGACGTGAAAGGGACCTTTAAATGGAGGGAATTAGAAATAAGACAAATATATAATACTGCTACACTAATATTAATATTATTTTTTTAAGGTTTCAAAAAACATTTTTATTGCAGTTTCGGTTATTTTTCGTTGTTGTTTGTTAATTTGATATCAATATAGTATACTCTTACAATATGGAAGCTCATTGTTTTTCAAAGGCCCAAATATTTGGGCTCAGTTGGAAAGCAGATATTTTCAAGCCCAAGGCCCACAAAAAGAATGATGTAGAAAGAAAGCACAAATGATTTGTTTGAATATGGGGACATTTGTGCATGTATTCGAGAGAAATGAAAAAATTGATTTGTTTTGTAATTGAAGAAACTTTTGGAATAGAATGTAATTAGCCCCAAATGTATGTGATTTCTATACTTTATACTAGATATTAAGAATATGGGCCATTAGACAAATTCGGTATATGTGAGTGACTTGTGTAACATTAGGATATATATGAGGTCACTTTTATAATAAGAAATATATCAGTTCTAAATGTCAAAGTTGAAGGGTATATTAGACTATTTTCCCTTTATATATTAAAAAATTTACAGTGTTAACTAGGGAATTCGACATATAATTTGTGTAAGATCAAACCTTGAGCATTAAGCGTTAGGTATATGGATCGTTTGGTAGCTGGTTAGAGTTATGTAGAAATTAATAATATAATGATTAATTACGAATAAATCTATATATTATTTTATATGGATATTAGTCTAACATAAATTTTAGATCTGAAATGCAAACTTATCTCTTGGTAAAGTAGTAATTGTTCAAATTGTTGATTTTATCTTAGATATATAGTTATTTACTTGTTTTTGTTTGTTTTTTACTTTGGCTGTGTTCCAAACTTCAGCGGACAATAAGACATATCTCCTAGGAATTTGTGTAATTGTTTGGTGTGAAGAAGACAAAACTGTGAAATTCCAATTTTTGTTTTAACACAAGGTTACAAAAATAGTATATACTAACTAATTTTAAATTCTAGTCTAGTTTATCTGTTTTTACATATCAAACTTCAATAGTCATCCAAACGCATGCAAGTTGCAATAACATGAATATTTACTCTTCTCATAAAAGTTTGGCTAAATATTATATATTATTTTGATTTATGAGTTACCTTTGTAGAAAGAATAACACTAAAATGATGCTTGAAAATATAATTTGCTGTAGAAAATATCACATCAAGAGTTGTTAAATGTCCAATTATCATTATGGGTGAGTATTCTTTATTAAAAATTCCAATTATTCAAAAGCGCCAACGTTTTATTGAAAAAATATTGCTAGTGACACATAGTGAAACCCTCTAGATGGAAAAAGGTGCAAACATAAACTAGTAAAAATGTTCTACAAATTAAAGATTATTTTTATTATTTCACTTTTTTTTTCATTCGGTATCCGAAACTCACATTGGAGTTCAACTAAATCCGGATTCACACTGAAAAATCTCACATTAGGTAAAGTGCTCACTGAGAAAAGCGATTTCAGATTCAAGATTACTTATCACTCCACCACAACCCTTATTGGTTTATTATTACAGTTATGTTTGGACAAGATTGATTATTTTATCGAGTACTTGGTACCTCCCAATTAGGTCACTTTGGCAACCAAACCATCAGTGTCTTGTAAAGGAGGTTTTCATTTTCTTGGTATAGTAACAAGAAACAAGTGATGTACCAAAACTCAAAACACACTCAAGGCATGGGCATGAGTATGACTTTACCAAAATAGAGTGAGTATGTAATTAGCCAATGAAAAAACTTTATTGTTGGACATGTGAAATCTTGAAACACCAATGGTTTTTGACAACAGCTCACTTATTCCATGACCATGTGGAAGGTATGCTGTCAACTCTCATGGTTCATCAACTCAATTTGGTAGCTAGCTGTGGTCCTAAGCCTACAGAGCAAAAAGGTCCATAAACAAGCCAATCATGTGCTGCCAAATGGAGGATTCATTGGGGAAAGAGAAAAAAAGAAGGGGAAATTTTGGTCTAAAAATATTGGAAAAGAGCAATGTATGAAGTCACAAGTTAGGGTTGCCCATCTTCCAGTTTTGACTTTGTGATTTGCTTAGACAACTTGTCCCTGTCTTGGTAAAGAGAACTCTAGCTTATGCAAACACAGAAACTAGAGATAAAAGAAATGTAACAATAACCCTATGTTGCTCAATGCTCCGACTCTTCAAAAATGTCAGATGAGTGTGTATGGAATCTTCCAAAAGTAGTACATTTTTCATCACGAGTGTAGCAACATAAACATAGATAATAATATTTAAACTTTTGGAAGCTGAAATGAGTGTGCCCAAAAAAAATTTAACAATATTCTCATTTCATAAATTAGCAGCCTCATTGGCTGGTACATGTTGTATAAACCTTTCAAGAACACAGAAATCTTTGCATTGAGAGGAGACAGGGAAGAAAAGAACAACAAAAGGAGTACAAAATCATAAGACATGAAAGGAAATAATGATAGGATTCTAAGGTGCGCCAATCACATCAATTGAAGTGCGGAGAGTCTCAGGGAGACATCTCAAGCCTTGGCTCGAAGCAGAAACCAGTAAAGAGCTGAAGGGGAAACCTCTTTGTCACAGGACATTTTTGTGACCACCTCCACTGTTTCTGGTTCACATCAAAAACAAGAAGGGCGGGAGCTCCATAACTCTGAATGTATATGAGATCATCAGTGCCACTGCTGGCAAAAACATCATCGAATTCCCCAAAACCTTGAAAATACTTGTGTGGCATGCGGGAAATTTCTTGCCATTCTGTCCCCTTAAGTACCCATATGCCAATCCCCTTAATTATGTCAGGACGATCTGGTTTCCCAATCCCTCCCACCATTACTAACTTTTCCTTGAGGTTCATTAATCGGCCACATGTTAGAGAACATGGCACAGGAATGAAAGTTTTTATTAACGAACAATGTGATGATCTGCTTGAGAGGTTGTAAGTGATCAGACCGTGACGACTTTCTAGACCACCACCTCCAGTTGCATAGATCAGGAAGTACAAAACACCATCACAGATGACACTTTCATCCCCACCTCTCCAGCCTGTTAGAACCTCTGTCAAAGGAGTCAACCACTTCATTGTTCCAGAATCGTATATGTGGATTGAGAGATCCCACTGATAGAAGTTACCTGGTACTTGCTTAGATTTAACAATGGCGACACTGTAACAAAAAGTTTTCATGTTTGCACAGATAGCCAATGCACTGTAATCAGAAAACTTGAGACCAGGAGGCTCCTGAAGGTTCTTGCTGCATTTGGTTATTGGGTTACAAACATATAGTTCGCTTCTACTGTCATTGTCCATGATGCAAACTAATCCACATGAAGAAGCAATGAACCAATTGGATGTCTGAATGCAAGGGAGGTCAATACTATACCATTTTCGAAGGGAAGGATCATAGGCATAACCAACTGGCTCCTCTGAGCTTGTGAACATAAAGTACCACGGTTTTTGAGACAGCACCTGAGAGAAATTCCATAAGAACCTTCTTGAACTCACTATCTCATACCATCTTTTACACACACAACTTGCCCTAAAAATGCTAGCAATGGGAAGATAGGCCAGTATTCGTTCCAGTAAATCATCAGGCAGTATCAAATCCACAGGAACTAAGGAAGCTTCTCTATTTTCTTCATCGTTAAGCTCGGAAAATGATTCAAACTCAACCATGTCTGGTACAACGTAATCAGGGCAATGACTGACCCAAGAAGTTTCCCCTTCCATGATGATGGAAAGGGATGAAAACCTACAGGCAAAAATAAAAGTAAAACTTGAGTGAGATGTAGTAGATGAAACAAAATTAACCTCCTCTCATTCACTAAACAACAGTTATCCTTAGTATAAGTAAGTGCAAAAATATACTACACATCAGATCAGAGAATTACAAGATCATCTAACATCAAAACCTAAAGCAGGACAAGAGGTGGTTGTTCAAGAGGTAAGCACCCTCCACCTCCAACCCTAAGGTTGTGGATTCGAGTCACCGAGGGAGCAAAGAGGTGGGAGCTCCCAAAGAGAGGTTTATAAAAAAAGCATGAAAATGAACATATTTGTAACAAAGCATTTGTGAGAAAGCTAAATAAAAAATATATCACAAGACCTAGATGGCTATAGGCTAGGTTGTACAATGAAAAACACTATTGCTCAATAAAGCAGATTGAGCAACATCAATAAATCCAATCCAATGAAGCTGTTTTTATGAAAGGTCAATAGTGATGTTGTACTTCAATCATGCCTCACTTAACAGAAGAAACATCAATCAAAAGCAATGACATGGAGAAGCAACATTTCATTCAAAAGCAAGTAACAGAAGACTAATATAAGTAATATTGACAATCAAAAATATTAGAGAAAGAATATTCACCACAAGTTTACAGATAAAACCAAAAGATCTTCTCTTTTTAGTTTCAACACTTCATTTCATTCCAAAATTGAGGACACTTGTATAAACTAACACAGGTAAATGCACTTTTTATGCCTCATATACATATCATATGGAGTTTAAAGGCAATAAAACAGATACATAATGAAGAATACTATTTCATAAACAAAAAGCACAAGCAAAACACAGATCAACAATCTTGTCCTAGTACCTACAAGCAAAAAGGGGAAATCCCACCTCTAGTATTTCACCACTAAAAGTTAAAACGCATTTAATGAAAAGAGACACAAAATGTGAAGAAAATACAATATCCCCAAAACACATACAACAATGGATTTGGCTAATCAAGAAAGGAGCACCACTTTCATAGATTTCTACATGAAACCTTAAGTGGTTTTGTTCCCATATACGCATGCTGTGCCAAGGGGCAAAAGAAAACCAGAAGAAACCACAAACTAAGCAAACTGTACAGAACAATCCATAAAACACAATAAACCATAAACCTTAGCAATGGAAACTACAAGAAACAAACAAGTTCTCAAATAAATAGATCTCAAAAATCAATTTTTGAAGAAACTAAATTTTCTTGAAATGAATGAAATCAAAGACTATACCTTTGCTAAGAAACCTCCTTTCACCAGCTCCCAAACCAATGAGTCCAGCCAGACTCTTAAGAATCCTCAAGATTTACCAGTAAAACAGTAAGAAAAAGAACACTAAAAAAAAACACCCTTTTTTTCAGACACAAACAACATCCAACAGCAAAGAAAACAAAATGGGTATCCAAGATTATCCCTCAAATCTCAAAGAAAATGGTAAAGATTGGATTTTTACAGCAAAATACATCTACCCTTTGAGCATAGAGAGAGGAAAGGAAGTTTTTATTGATGACCCTCTTCCTCTTTTATGTTTTTTAGCAAAAAAAACAACAACTACCAGCACTTGGAGTGACAAATTAATAGGGCATAGAGAGAAGGAGAGGAGGGGGATATTGGGGGAAGAGGAGTGGTGTTTTAAAAGGAAAATTTGATGGGGTTTTAATGGGGGAAGAAAAAAACATTGGGATTTTGGCCACAATCCAGAAAACACTCTAAAAGGATATAATGCTGTCTTACTCATCATATCAAGTTTTTATGTCATTTTCTTTTTTTTTCTAATTGTATTTTTCATCTCCTATTTGTTTCGAAATTAGACTAGATTAATTTAAATTCATGTTGGAAAATTCATTTTAAGAGTACAACTCTCTATTGAAAGTAATTTCATACTTGTCCTAAATCTAAAATCTATAATTAAGAATGAAAAAATATAAGGAAAAACTACCTAACTAGACATACTTTACTACCATATATACTTATTTTACCTCTAGTTTAAAAAAATTACACATAATATCATTTTTAATATTTATACCATATATTTTAAAAGATTTAATTAGATACACAAATCCCTTAAATATGGTATTTGATAATTATCTTAAAATTTAAACTCCTTAATTAATGGTACACAAATTATTTTCTCATTACCCTAATGTTCACCTCCACCCCACGTACTTCACATCCACCCCATCTCTCTCTCTCTCTTCCTTAACCAAATCATGATAGTCAGCATCATATACAAACTCATATTTATTATTGTCATGGTCCATACATCTTTTCTATAAATTAGTCATTAACTTGCTTCTTTCAGATGACTAATATTATGCAGAAAAAGTTCAAAGTTTTTTCATTACAATTGTTGTATCAATGAGGTAAATTATTAATATTTTTCATTATTCTCATGTATCTTGGTTTACTTTCTGTTCATGCATATGAGATGGAGTTCATATTGGTGTAAAATTTAATTGTATAAACTTTTACAAATTAGGTTTTTGCCATTGTAGGGTCTTCATCCGCCAACATTCAAGCCGGAAATTTAAGATTCAAGGAAGGAATTGATGAAGAAGATGAAGTTTACAATTACATAATTACTCTGATTTATGATTTCGTTATTTTAGGAACACTTGTTAGAGTTGATACACAAGTATCTTGTAAATCTGTTTGGTTTGTTAATTATTTATCAATTAATGAAATAAACTACACCCCTTTAATTCAAAATAATGAATCATGTATCTAGATTTTTAAAGGATACGTGTATCTCACGAAAAATGATACATGTATCTCAATGCCAAAATATTAAAAAATTTAAGATATAAAAGAAGGAATTAATGAAGGAGATGAAGTTTACTATTACAAAATTACTATGATTTATAATTTCATTATTTTAGGAAAACTTGTTAAAGTTGATAATCAAGGATCATGTAAATCAATTTTGATTGTTAATCATTCATCCATTAATCCTTTAATTAAGGAAATAAGTTATACCTCTTTAATTCAAAGATATAAATCATGTATCTCGACTTTTAAAATCGATGGATACATGTATCTCGCAAGTAATGATACATGTATCTCAATTAATCCTCTAATTAAGAAAATGAGTAACAACTAATTAATTTAAACAAATGAAATATGTATCTTGATTTTAAAAGTCAACAGATACATGTACCTTCGATAATTTTCATATTCGATTTCAGATACCCATAAACTGGAATGACTCAATAATATTGTGATATTCGCCATGATCAAAATAAATTTAGAAAATTTGGTGATTCAAAAGAACGATAATTTGATGAAGAAGATAAGTTCAGAAAATAATTTGATGATATCAATCGTTGATGATGAGATGGAGCCATAATTACATTATGGTTGTTATATCTCCCATAACTTACTCCTTTAATTAAGGAATTAAACTAAAACAGTTAATTCAAATTAATTAAAATATGTATCCTATCTTTTAAAACATGAATCTTTTAAATTCTAATAGAGTCATGTATGTTAAGGTTTATTATCCATGTATCTTATGAACGAAAAATGGTATAGATAGTAATATTGAAAACTAACGAGATTTCTAGTAATTAAGATGTAAAGTAGTGAGATTTATGTAGTTTACCCAAAATATAAACTTACCATTCAACCACGTACTTTGATTTTCATGTCATTTTTTGTGGTTCTTTTCCCTATTATTTTATTTCTTCCCTTGTGTTACTCTATATATCATATTAACTGAATTTTTAGGTTTTTTTTAAATATTTAAAATAATTGAATTGTTCAAAGTTTAACATGTATGTTTGACATTTTTTTCTATTTGTCTTTCCTTTAATGAAGTTTAATATTTTTAGGAGATACTCCCTCCGTTCACTTTTACTTGTTAGAGTTTGACTTGGCACACCCATTTAGAAAATAATTAAATGATATAGGTATTTTATCAAATTATTATAAAATGATGTCTCAGGAAATTATTTGAAAAATAAGTATTTAATATTGAGTTTAAACATGAATTTTTTTTTATTACATGTCAGAAGTGACAAGTCAAAATAAAAATCTATTTTAGGATTAACTGATAAGTAAAAGTGAACAGAAGAAGTAAATTACACTACTTATAAAGTTACATTTATATTTCACAAAGAACAATAATGGAAAATATAGTTTAAATTATGTCATTAAATATTTTTCTTAATAAGTGTACCTTATTTGTCTCATATCCAATTAATATGGAATAGAAGGAGTAATGTTTAAGGGCAAAAGACTTTTACAAGAAAAAAAAGATAACTTTAGAATTTCCCTGATAAATATTTTTCTTAATAAATATAAATTAATTATCTCACATTCAGTTAGTATGGAATAAAAAGGGTAATATTAAAGGGTAAAGGCATTAAAGAGAAGAAAAAGATACTCCAAATATATTTTGAGCAACTTTCACACATAGCAAACACAAAATTCATATTTGTATGCTATGACAAAGTTTGCATAATTGCGCTCCAACATAAATATGTATATTTCGCTATACAAATACAAAAGAAAACAGTTGTATAATCTAATTTGGTATACATATACAAAAAGATCAATTGTATAAAGTGAGAGAGGCGAGTGAGCGAGATCTGAAAAAGTGGCGAGCGAGATCTGGGAGAGGGGAACGAAAATATATGTATATATACAATTTTCACGCATTTTATACATTTGCATTTTTGTATAAAGTGAGAGAGGCGAGTGAGAGAGTGATATCTGGGAGAGTGGTGAGTGAGATCTGGGAGAGGGGAGAGAATGAAACGAAAATATATGTATATATAAAATTTTCTCTCGCTTTATACAAACACAAACGCATTTTATACAATTTGCATTTTTTTATAAAGTGAGAGAGACGAGTGAGAGAGCGAGATCTGAGAGAGTGGCAAGCGAGATCTGAGAGAGGGGAGAGAGGGGAGAGAGGGGAACGAAAATATATGCATATATACAATTTTCTCTCGCTTTATACAAACACAAACGCACTTTATACACTTGCGTTTGTATAAAAAACGAGAGAGGCGAGGGAGAGAACGAGAGTGGCGAGCGAGATTCACCAGGAGAGAGGTGAAATAGCAACAGTTTGCTATAGGGTACAATTAAATCAAGCTATATTTATAGCATTTAATTTGAATTACTAATTTGCTATTATATACAATTTTCCCATATATTTTCCACTTACTAATCAAATAACAAAAAATATCTTTTAATTTAAAAGTAAAATAAATATCTTTATTAATCCAACAGTGTAAAAAGATACTTTTCATAGAGAAGATCTTTTAGGAAAATCATTACTACATTATATCAAATACAGTTAATATATTTTATATTCCTAATCTTCAAATATCTCCATTATTAATGTTTCTCCTGTCTATTTGCATTATTAATAGTAAGTTATAAATTAGCTTCTTTTCTTGTTTCATTTTTATTTACAATATATTTATGGAATATACTTTACCAACACATATAAGGATAGTGTGTCTATATATGTCCCACTTTACCAACATATTTAACCAATCTTTTTTTCTTTTCTGATTTGCTTTTGTAGAAAATTGTGTTTTTATTTATTTTTTTGGTTTGTCATAGGGATTTCCTCCAATAGGTTTACTTTACCTAATTAATGTCCCTTTACTCTTTTGTCACATCTTAAAATTCTTAGTACTTTTTTAATGATACGTTTCTCTCTTCTTCTTCTTTTTTTTCTTATTTATTTTGGTTTTTTGCTTTTTTCCAAATATATTTTTTGTATGGTTGTATTCAATTATATAGAAAAGTTCTAGCAGTAAAGAACGTCTTCCCGGTTGTATTATGTACCAAAGAAATTACTAATCTAGTCAATTTTTTGTTTCTGATCATTCGATGTATTTGATATCTGAATTGAAATTTGATTAAATGTAAATTCGTGCATTACAAAGTTCGTTTATGGAGTAGTAGAAATAGCTTCGGCTATAATGTAATTTTTTATATAAAGTTTTGACTTCACTTAACAATAGTACAGAAAACGAAAAGGAAAAAAATAAAGTTAGGAGTATTAGAAATAGCTTAATAGTTTGTGAATTATGATGTTATGTACTTGTTGAGCCCCAACTATATATGAGTGCTAAAGTACGGAAAATTCGGGAAAAAACAACAACAAAAAAACAGATTCAGTGAATGATGGTACAAGTATTATTACTGCCAGTAACTTGATTTTACACAACTAATAAATGTAAATGTGACCCCTTTTCACTCAGGGTAGTTTGTACCTAATGTAAAATTATGATTTTGAAATTATTTTTATGAAATTAAATTAATTTGAAGTTAAAAGTATGATTTGGATATACAATTTTGATTCTTTAATCTGTATTTTTTTATAAATATAAAATTTAATAAGTAGTGAATTCTATAAAAAAAAGAATCATCTTTCGAATTTTCAAATTATGATTCCAAATCATATATATTCAAATATCAATTTCAAATTATAATTTTATATCATATGTTAAAATATTAATTTTAAATTATAGTTCCCAATTACAAATCTAATTATTAATTTCAAATCATAATTTTATATCACATATTCAAACGTCCGCTGAAAGGGCAAAAGATGCATATATGTAGAGTAAGAGGCACCACCTATTTTACCACACATTCTCCTCATATTTTCTTATTAGTCTATTATCCAAAACTTAATGATGTCTCAAATGAACATGCTCACTAAAGTTACAAGTTACAACAGAGATTTAAAGCTAATTTAGGTGTTCACATACTTATAATGAACTTAAAACGTTATTCAACTTTAAAAAGATATTTAAAAAATGAGAATTGTTTAAATCATATAAAAAAGAATTTTATTTTGTCTCCAGTTGATGTGGACTTTTTACATCCACACACTTAAGAATAAATAATATTTTAAATACGAATAAAATAATAGAAAAGTTCAATATCAAAAAATTAAAAGCTATTTGCTTATTCAACTCAAATTATATATCCATATACAATTATAGTTACGGTTACAAAAAGGGTAATATCATGTATTATATGATACTATGTCGCCATCATATTAATTATAGCAAATAAAAAGGAAAAGATTCTAAGTTATATCAAACATTTTTTATTGGTTCTACAAGAAAATAATTCTTATTGGATTACTGATATTTTATAATTACCATTTTTTCGGCCTCTATAATTTATGCTACTTTATTTTATTATTGTGATTAAGCTAATTTTAAAATGCAAATTCAGATGACCTATTTTGACCTCATTATAGGGGAGGGGGAGGCTTGGTGCATGTCAGCCTAGTATTTTTTATTTAAAAATCCTTTCAAGTTAAACACTTAATTAATTTTTATTAGTATTGTTAATAAGTATTTAAATTCACTGATGAAGACATATTAATTACAACATGAGAACAACTACTGCTAATTAACAATAATCTCCTTTCTGTTGCCTTTTTCTGTTTATTGGCTTGTGAGATCTGCAGGCATAATAATAACAATTAACAATTATAGTAACTTTAATTAAAATATTTACAATAAAATAGTGAAAGTCAGTGGGCCTGTTCTTGAAAGGTCATTTAACAAGATGACATTTTCATCTCTCAATTAAATTTAATGTTAAAACTATATATGACATGATTAAATTTATTTAATATAGTTATAATTGATTTCAAGCAACCTGATGTCCACGCAGCGTCCACGCAATGCTACAATTTTTTTTTAACTCTTTTCTAAAAGTTCTTCATATATTTTGTTTTCACGATTAAATTTATAATTTTAAAGTTGGAAGCGAAGACGAAAGATGCTTATCATTGGAGTTATTTTGTTTTATCACTGCTTTTCCTTGAAGTTTGTATTTTAGTGTAGTATTTTCCTTATTTTTAATTTGTTTATCTAGTTTTACTTATTATAGCGTTTAAGAAAATAAAGAAAACTTTTAAAATTTTATAATTTTAAATTAAAAATGTACCAAATTATTTTTTAATATTGATCTTAAACATATAATATGCCATATAGAAATTAGAATTAAAGAGTATTTTTAAAAGGAAAAAAATAGCTTTATTTTTCAGTGAATTAAAAAAAATGAGACAAACAAATTTAAAAGGATAAAAGAGTACTTCTTTTTGTGATTAATTAATTATTATTTTCAAATGTTTTCTAATATTAAAATTTGTGAGGAAACCACCATGGGGAAAAAACAAAAGAGAGGAATAGAACATTGATCATGCAGAAATCAGAATACATGGTCCACTATTAATCTCTATTGAAACCAAAAATATGGTCAGATACATGGTACAAAATAATAATATTAATTTTTTTACAAAAAAATATTAATTTTTTTTATGCTCTTTCATTTATTTAATTTTTTTGGAGGGTAGCTTGAAAAATAGTTTTTTTTCCCCTTATAATAAAAGATATATATGAGGCAAAAGGTCCGATTAAACCAGAAATTATCACAACGAAGTTCAACTAAAGTGGCGTGTTCATAGATTTACGTCTGAGAAGGTAACGAGGTTGTTTTTGATAGATCGTTAAGTCAAGTAAAACATATTAAAAATAAGTATGTAAAATAAATACAGCAGTAAAAAAGCCATATGAGAAATAATGGAGAAGAAAATTATAGCAATAGCAATAGCAAATAATATGATAATCAAAGTTAAAAAACAACAAATAATATTAAAATCGAATAATAATCGCCAGAAATAATTGATATGGGAATATCCTGAACAAAAAAAGTAGCATATTTCTTAATCAGAAGAAGTTATTAAAAATTGCCTGATAGTACATTAAAAATTCTTAATCATCAGAACAAAGATAATGAAATAATTAAACAAGTTTTCTTCCTTCTATTAATGTCCTTTAATATATGCAACAAAAACAATGCATAAATTAACACTCCCCATTGGGTCCATACAAATGGCATTGACCTCAAATAAACTTTAACCTAATTAGCATCACATTCAACTTGCAACTATAAAGAAATAATAAAACCATTATTTTTTAATTAATGAATTCAAGGGTTGTTTGGTTTGAAATCATTCCGAAATTAAAATCAGAATTATAATCTAGATATGTAACTTATCTCACTTGTTAATTTGTTATACAAGATAACTAATTCAAATAATATACGCTCAATCATTCTGATTTCGACTAATAAATTTAATATAAAATTTTAAATCGAGATAACTCACCTAATCCCTCGGACCAAATGATCGTTGAGAGAACTGAAAGTAGCAGCAGTGATTAGTGGGCACCCCACTTATAAATTTGTAACATGACTAACACCTCTTTCCAGCCTAGACATTATTATTTTTTTGGTCACAAATGACTCATGTATCACTTTCAATAGTTTATATTAAACTATTTTCTATTAATTTGTCTTTTTTATGCTAAGCAAGTGACTAATTAAGTGCTAAAACAACTCCTGGACAAAACATTAGACATGCAATTGGGTGTTTATGACACTTGTAAATTAAAGTTGAATATTAAATGTATGATTACAGATCTAGTACATAGCAATTATATATAATGTTATTAACCTGATAGACCTTTTAACCACTCTAATAAATATCAGCCGTTCAACTTTATAATTATTTTTTTTATAGTATATAGTCGAATGTTGCAATCATATTTGTAGGAACAACCAATTGACGACTAAAAATGTCTTGACAATTCCATCAAATTTTATTCCATGCATAATAATATATACTTTATATATATGCCAAACATTAATCATCTTAAGTTCTTATAGTCTTGTACTTAGCTTACCTAATAGGTAACAGTGATCTCCACCACACTATATAAGTTTGACCACAAAGATCCCATAAGTGTCTAAGTACCTGCTTTGGGTTCTGATTAATCTAATTCATATTTTGAAGTCTTATAAAGGGTTAAAGTATATCATACCTAATTCATTTCTAGGTAGAACTTAGTTCAAGATTTAAAATTTTTGGATTTATATATTATATAGTGATGACCTCAAGGTAATAGATAATAACTGAATTCGCAGTTAAATATTTATAAATATCTATTGATTTTTTAACACATATATACAAGATCTAGATAAATTTTATTGAATTCACGCAAACACATTACTTATAAGCTAAGTTCACTCATGTTTTTAGGACTCGATTTAAAAACATCTGATTATAAATGAAGAAGTGTTAGCACCAATCAACAACACGTTTCATGGTGTTTATGATATACAACTGTAAATTATGTTTTCAACACTAAAATATTTATATGCATGAACAGAGATGAATTAAAAGACATATCACCAAACATCATCTATAAAACACTTTTATGAAGGAAAGTACAAAATTTCTAGGTATGATATAGATAGGAATAAGCAGGTGGATCACATGATGGTGGGGGATAATAGAAGAAATAAATCAAGAAAGTTGTTTGTTTCTTTGAATAAAACATAAAATGCGTATAGTCTACATAGTCATAAGTTGAGGATTGACATTAAGAAAAAAGTAAAAGTATTCAAGTAAAAACAAACGTGTGCCAAACAAAATAAAGGAGTAAAATATTAGTCCGTTCAACAAAAAAATGTTTGTTTTTCTAATATTTAAAATATGTTTTTTTTAAACATAACAAATTATTTCATAATTATAATTTATAGTAACATAAATATATTTTTTGTTTTTTTTATAAAAGTAATTTTATGTTAAATTAAATATATCACGTAAATTAAGACGTAAAAAAAATCTTGGCGTGCCAAATCGGACCAGAGACCAAAGATATCCCAAGGGCTAAAACCTATTCTCCCTTATGGTGGTTGTGATTTGGGGGGTCTCACCAAGATTCATTCACATTTTTAAAAAATAAAATAAAAAATAATCAGTATTATACTAATAATATTGTTTTGATAAATTTTAAAAAAAACCTTGAAACAAAAATATAAAAAGACAAAAAAACAATAGTATTATTAACACGTACCCTTCTAAATTTTGTACTATAGTGTCTTTTAAAAAAAAAAAAAACTTTCTCACTCTTGTTTCATTTCCCCCCCCCCCCTTGTATATAATCTAAGGGGGTTTCTTCATAATGAAGCACTTGTTTTATCCTCTCAAAAAGATAGTTTTTCTTTTTAGCATTACGTGTATATTCTATATATGGATTTCTTCGTAATGAAGAACTTGCTTTCTCTAAAAATATTTATAATTATCTTATTTTCTAAAAGTTAAATTAAGTGAATTTTTGTTGGTTTTATGCACAATAATTGATATTTGCAATGGAATCAGAGTTGAAAGTGTTTCACTTGAGCCTCTTTTGATGGGAAAATATATAAATACACAAGATAAAATAATTTTTATGTATATATAATATTTTTATCTTTTCTTTTATATTTTATATTCACTTAGTAAGATCGAGAGATTTTTAAGACATTGATTTACTAAATCAACAATGAATTCAATTACTTTTAACTTTTTTAAAACACTTATATATGTATCAAATTGTACTTTTTAACTTTTAAAGAAAACTTATATATGTATCAAATTGTTATATTAATTTAATAGATGTGTATGTCATATACTTATATATAAATTTTTAATATTCAATTATGATTTACTAATTCATGATTTTTGCTTTATCAGAATTTATTATGATAAGTTAACTTATATATTAGTTTGTTGTAAATATTTAATACGACTAAATATTTGCACATATGGTGTAGGTAAAAGTACAAGTTTTTTTTTTAAAAAAATCAATCTGTTATAGACACGTAGTAAATCTAAGTGAAAAGGGGATTTTGAGGTGGAGGTTAAAGGAGATGTCAAATCAATTTGCACAATACACTTTGAGGGTGTCATAACTCATAAGTACTGCAGCAACAACAATAACATAATTCAACAAGTAAAATAAGAAGCTAGAATTTACCTATTTTATCATCGTAAAGATAGTAGAAAAACTGCTTCATTTTTTTTCAAGCTTTTTCTGGATATGCTTTCTCTCTCGATGCACGTTAGCATAATCTGCGCCCACCATGGGTAAGAGAGCTCGAATACCCAGTCAAAAGGCAATAATGGCGAGGGAAGCTCAAGACATGAAGGGGAACTCTCAGAGAGGTAAAAAACCAGGTCCGGTAGGGGGGAAAACTGTGGAGTCGAGCATGAAGGTAGATGAATCAGTTTCAAAATTAGGTGAATCCAGAGGTAGAGAGGAACTAAAGTCAATCAGTGCAGATCCAGCTTCAGTGCAACTGCAAAACAAAGAAAAAGTAACAAGTGTAATGTCGAAGGAGATATTAGAGCAGACCAATGGAACAGTGCCATGCAACCAGGAACACCAACAAAGTAATGTAGTGGGAATATGGAATGAGATTGTACAAACATCTAGGGGGAAGTCAGGTGGAATCTAGTAGTAGTAGGCACTCCTGGGCAGACGAAGTAGAGAAGGAAGTTGCTTCGCTAGGTAAGAAAAAATTGATATGGGATGATTTTGACATAGCAAAGTTATCAAATGCAGGGTACAAGTTGGAGTATGTAGAGCCTCCAAAACAAGGGGAAGACCAAATGGTGGAAATAGAATTGGAGGATATCAGATCTGAGATAAAATTTTGGGGCAATGCTGTAGTATGCTATATGCTTGGAACTCACCCACCCTTCCAAGTAGTGCAGGGGGTTATTCAGAGGCTATGGGAAAGCATGAGATTGATAAAGTATCAATGTTGAAAAATGGAGTGATTATGGTGAGATTTGAGTCGGAAATAGGGAAACAAGAGGTGCTACAAGGTGGAATCTACCATTTTGATAACAAACTATTTATTGTTAAGGAATGGACACCAGATTTAGAGTTCACAAGGGAAGAATTGCAAACTGTACGTATATGGATCAAATTGCCAGGGTTGGATTTCAAATATTGGAGCAGGAAAGGGTTGAGTAAAATAGGGAGCCTGGTAGGAAGGACGTTAATGGTAGATCATAATACTGAGGCAAGGAATGGGCTAAATTTTGCTAGAATGTTAGTGGAGGTAGAAATGGGTGCTGCAACTACCAGATGAGGTAAGATTTAAGAATGAGAAAGGAAAACTGATAGAACAATATGTGCAATATGACTGGAAGCCTACACTATGCAGATTCTGCAATAAATATGGACATGTGGAGGAGGACTGTAGAGTGAAGAAGAAGATACCAAAATCGGGTCACATGAATAGAAAGAATGCAGCGGAACAAGGTGAAGGCATAGTGAAGCAGAAGCAAGCTACAAAGGTAGTTCAGAAACCAACACAGATAATTCAACAACACACAAGAGGGGATAAAAGGATCATTAGGAATAAGAAGGGCTGGCAAACTCCTGTAAGAATAGAGAAACCTAAGTCTCCAACAGGGCAGAATTCTCCAGTAATGAGTGAAAATTCATTTCACATTTTGCAAAGGAAGACTGATAATGTAGGGGATAGGAAAAATGTGGGTGGCTAGACTAATGAAAGGTCTGGGAATGGTTAACTTGCTTAGCTGGAATGTGAGGGGGCTAAATGACCCAAATAAGCAAAAGGAGGTAAAACTTCTTTGCAATGAGGAAAATGTGGGGTTGATAGGATTACTTGAAACAAAGATAAAAAGGGAAAAAATAGAAAAGCTGACTGGAAAAATATTTGTAGGATGGGAGTATACTACTAATTTAGAGTGCCAATATAATGTTAGGGTATGGTTAACTTGGAATCCTGACTACTATAAAGTGCAAATCATCAGCAAGTGTGCTCAACAAATTACTTGTAAGGTAATGTTCATACCTCTCCAAATTTCTTTTGAAACGACATATGTATATGCTTTTAACAGTAGGGAGGATAGGAAAACATTGTGGGATAGTTTGGGTACTCAAAGTAGAAGATGTGTAAAACCATGGATGGTGATAGGTGACTTCAATTCAATATTGTCTGGTGATGATAGAATAAAAGGAAATCCTGTAGTGTGGTCTGAAATAGTAGATTTTAATGAATGTGTGATAGATTGTGGGCTGATGGTTTTCCCTACTCAAGGGAACAAGTATACTTAGAGTGATAAACATGAATGTAATAGATTTTTTTCAAAAATTGACAGGGTTCTTATCAATAATGACTGGCTGGATAAAATGCCTTCCTGCAAATCTATATTTTTACCTGAGGGAATTAGTGATCACTGCCCTGCAAGAGTGAGTTTCAGTGAATGTTATAAGATTAAGAAATCTTTCAAGTTTTGTAATGTATGGGCTGAGCACCCACAGTTCAAGGAGATAGTAGAGGATGGTTGGAAAGTAAATATAGAAGGTTGTAAGATGTTCCAGGTGGTGAGGAAACTGAAATTACTGAAGAAGGAGTTGAGGCATCTACACTCTAACAACTTTCAGAACATTCTTACTGAAGCTAATGAGGACAGGGAGAAACTGAAGCAAGTACAAGAAAAATTGCAGACCAATCCAAATAATATTGAGTACCAGCAGTTTGAAAGTCAGGCTTATCAAAAGTTCAGGACTTTTTCTTACTTAGCTAAATTGTTTCTACAACAGAGAAGCAAAGCAACATGGATAAGATTGGAGGATGACAATACAAAGTATTTCTATTCAGTCATAAAGCACAGGAAATTGCAGCATGCCACTACACAATTGAAAAACAGATAAGGAGTTTGGGAAAATGATCCTGCAGAGATTGCTAAATTAATAGTGGAGTACTATGAGGACATTTTAGGAAGGAAAATTGAGCATAGAAAAAAGGCAGTAAGTGAACTAATATGCCGGGGGACTACACTTTCTGAGGGGGAACAAAATGAACTAATAAAGAATTTTGAGCCAAGTGAGGTGAAGAAAGCAATGTTCCATATAGATAGAAATAAGAGTCCTGGACCTGATGGTTTTGAGAGTGGTTTCTATAGAGCAGCTTGGTCTATTGTGGGGGAAGATGTTACAAGTGCAGTGCTGAAATTTTTTCAAAACAGCAGAATACTGAGACAGATTAATGCCACTAGCATAGCCCTCATTCCAAAGGTGGACATACCAGTATATGTTAGCCAATTCCGGCCTATTTCTTGCTGTAATGTGATCTATAAGTGCATCTTCAAACTTATTTGTAGTAGACTTAAGTCAGCCATAAGTAGTATTGTAGCAGAAAACCAATAAACTTTTGTGCAGGGGAGGTCAATGATGTATAATGTATTGACTTGTCATTACCTTTTGAGGCATTACAATAGGAAGAATGTGTCTCTTAGATGCCTCATGAAAATTGATCTGAAAAAAGCTTATGATATGGTGAGTTGGAATTTTCTAGAAGAAGTGCTAACTGAATTTGGTTTCCCTGAAAAATTTATTAAATGGATTATGTTGTGTGTAACTACAACTATGTTTTCAGTGAAAGTAAATAGGGAAAATCATGGATTCTTTGCTGGGAGGAGAGGGCTGAGGCAAGGAGACCCAATATCACATTTACTATTTGTGTTGGTGATGGAATACTTGTCAAGAACTCTCCAAAAAATGAGTCTGCTACCAGATTTTAGGTACCATCCAATGTGTAAGAAGGTGAAACTGAATCACTTGATTTTTGTTGATGACTTGATGATATTCTGTAAAGGTAATCTGGCTTCTATAAACAGAGTAATGGAAGCACTATCACACTTTAGTGCAGCCACAAGTTTGGAAGCCAACATGGAAAAGTCAAGTGTCTTCTTAGCTGGGATTGATGATGATACAAGAAATCAGATCATTAAAAGGACATGGTTTGCAGTTGGAGAATTCCCTATCAAATACCTTGGTTTGCCACTTTCACCAAAGAAATGGAGGAAAACTGATTGTTGGTCCTTGATTGATAAGATTACTCAGAGGATAAATGTGACATACTCCAAGAAGCTATCATATGCTGGAAGATTACAGATGATAAATGTTGTTCTATTTTCTATACATAGCTTTTGGGGAGCAGTGTTTATCCTACCCCAAAGTGTGCTAAAAGAAGTAGATAAAATATGCACAAGTTATCTGTGGGGCAGGGGCAGTTCTGATGAGGAAAAGAAGAAGGTTGCACTGGTCTCGTGGGATAAAGTGTGTCATCCTAAAAGACGAGGTGGATTGTATATAAAGGGAAGTAATACTTGGAATATAGCTTCGGTGGGCCAATTGACATGGCAGATCATAGAGAACAAGGAAGCTTTTGTGGGTTAAATGGGTACATGGTATATATCTAAAGGATGGAAGTTCAATATGGAATCATAAGGTCCCTATAGAGTGTAGTTGGTATTGGAGGAAACTTAATGCAATTAAGTATCAAATGCAGGAATGGTACTGCCAGGGCAAATACAAACTGACTCAAAGTGAAAAATATTCTATTACAAGAAGCTATCAGGCATTATTAGGACATAGGCCACACATGAAAATTGCTGATTTGATTTGGACTGCTGTGGCTCTACCTAAGAACAAATTTATGGTGTGGTTGGCAGTGCAAGGTCGACTACTCACTCAGGAGAGGAAATTGAGATTGCATATTCCAGTTGAGGATAGTGATTGTTGCCTATGTGATGAGCAGACTATGGAGACCACAATGCGTTTATTTGAAGAATGTAGCTGGACAAAAAGTGTATGGCAAGAGTTGATGAAGTGGGCATGTATTACATTGACAAATAATGGAATTAAACAGGTACTAGAGTGTATAAGGGTGAAACACTGGAAGCAGTTTCAAAAGGAGGTTGTTGCAGCGATAAGTGGGGCGATACTTTATCATACATGGAGAGCTAGAAATTGGAAAAAATTTAATAGGAAAAGTGTACATAGAGAGGAGGTAGTAACACAAATTAAGAAGGAGTTGATAGAGAGATTATATTTCTCAAGTAAATCAAAGAAGGCAAGAAACTGTAGTTTTTTCATTTAGCACTTACAATGTATTTAGTTGTTTTTTGTAGGAGGCCTAAGTCCTTTTAGCAGGAATGGGTGCTCTTTATTTTGTAATTGTTTTGATGTTATGGTAATGTTTACAGTGGTTACCAAAAAAAGATAGGAAGATTGTTTCTAAAACAAAATTGATTAGTGTTGATCAAAATAGAGTGTACACAAACTTTATCATTAACTTGTAAAAATAGAAAAATTATTTTAAAAAAAACCTCAACCTAAATTTAGCAAAGAGATTGTGTCAGTATGGAAATACTCTTAATATTTGTATATTTTGTGGTCAAATCTTTTGAAAAATATATTATTATATTTTAGAAAAATATAACTCCTTATAAAACTTTTTTTTTTTTAAAAAAACACTTTCTTGAAATAAAAAAAAAGTTTCAGAATAATATTTCGATTATCTTATTTGGTCCTTTAAAAGTACCTTATAAGCTAACTTTTGGTTGAGTTAGGCCCAAGATCCATCTTTACATGGTATCAGAATCAAACTCATCCCAATTTGTTGTTCAACAATGTTGGGCTCCCATTTATGTGTTCACACTCCAGTTGAGGTTTGGGCATGTGCGAGAGTGTTAAGATGTCCCACATCGGGAGATGGATGAGAAATTAGTCTCCTTTTATGGGACTTAGACAAGCCCCCCTCATAAATTGGTCTCATTATATGGACTTGAATAAACTTCCCTCATAAACTAGCTTTTGGGGCCTAAACTCGATGAGAGTAGAATGTGTTGAGTTATAATTCATAATTTTATCCATCTTGATTTAATATAAGTAATTATTAGGCAGCACTTATTTATTGATTTCCCTATATTAATAGGTTAGGTGGGCAGAGTAGAGGAGCTCAAATAAGTTGGTAGATTTGATTTTAACAAAATTATCACTTAGACCCCATTTAAGCGTCATCTTGGAAATTAAAGTAAAACCGGAGACATTGAAACTTAAATGTAAATATGACTCTAAATTGAATGAAAAAAATATAATGAATAAGCAAAGAGGCAAATATGTTTTTTTTTTAAAATTTCTTTTGTCTAATATTGAAATACATCATTGATTTGTTGCTCAAATATTTAAAGATATTCAGTTAACAGTCCAATTTTGATGACAAGAACTTTTGCAACCTCAATGCATCTACCTGATGCTTGAGAGTTGAGACTAATGAAATTCAATTAGCTGATCAATTTTTTTTTTTTGAGGAAAAGAACTAGCTAATTATTACAGTATGTCTAATTTTGGTTTGTTGATGAAACTAAATTATCAATATTTCACCTAATCTTGGATAAAGCTAAGCTTTTCTCCCCTTCGAATCCCTAAAGAAACAATTTAGCTAAGGACCATAAATACTCGTTACAAATCAACAATTTTCTCCTAACCAAAAAGCAATGATAAAAATAAATTACTAGATCTTATTAGCCATAAGACAGATTTATCAAAGATTTTATATTATCTTTAATCTTAAAAATTGTGATTTATAGGTCTCAAATTTACTTAATCCATTTTCCATCATACTCAACTGAATAAAACTAATCATACTTACAATTTGAGAATCTTAGTACAAGATTAAGGGAACACAAAACAACAGTTTGATCCAATGCAGAATCAAGAACAAGATGTTACATCGCAAAATGTTAATTGCTAATCAAAATTAACCAAACAAATAGCAATGAAAAAACAAATGAATGGGTGAAATCTGCAATTAAGGAAACTCAAAGGGTGGGTTTGATATTTTTGCAACTGAAATGATTTGTTGTACTCATGCAGAGTTGATCATCACCGTTGATTTGTATAAGAAGAATCTGGACCGTTTATTATGGTTCCTTCTCAAAGGATTCAGTCCAGAACGCTGAATTTTGATAACAGAATGGGATCTTCTTCTGCAGCATCAATCCACACAGCAAACCTCCACCGTCTGATTTCAAATCTTTCTTTCCCGCCATCTCTGTAACTTTTGGTACACAGTTGCAATCTTTCAACGCCATTGACACCGCCGATGATGATGACGACGAAGTAGTCGAATCAGTGCCGTCGGAGAAATCGTAAGATTCGCCGCCTGATGACGGTGGCTCGCTCCGCTTCGATCCTCCACGGCTAAGACGTCGCCGCCGCCATCGACTACCATTCTCCTTTTCTTCCATCAAATCCCCGAAGCAGATGGCAGATAATCCATTCAACAACGAAAAATCCGAACTACTATACACCGCAGCAGCAATATTCAAAACTCCATGGAATCTTCCAGAGGGCCGCCTAACTTGTACAGCAGCGAAAGCCGGAGTTGCAGTAGTAATTCCATGATTCGCAATTCCTTTAAGACAACTACTTAACAGTAAACGCACAGTACCAATGAGAAAATCCTTGATGTAACCGACAGCGTAGATTTCAACAGAGACACCAGAGGTTTCACATGAAATGAATTCCGGCGAAACACGGAAGAGGAATTTGTCGTTCCATGTAGGGTTTTCGCCGCCGAGATGATCGATCTTGGTACGAAGTTTGGTTGATGAATCAACCCAGAGTATGGCATAAGTTTGCATACGGCGCAAGTTAGCGACTGGGGTTTTGAGGGATTGAGCAGAGATCAAGTTGATCTCCAGAATTTGAGTTCCCTCTTCCATTTGGGGGAGCTTAGCTTGTTGTTTCTCTCCAGATTCTTCTTTTTCTGTGTGCTAATAATAATACATATTGATGTACGATTGAAGACTGGTGTGTTTAACAAGAACAAGAATTGAAAACTTTCTTGATGTGAGCTAACTACTACTCCGAGCGATAGAGAGAGAAAGATAGGATTCTCCTCCCCGCTCGCCGGCAAATGTTTCTCTTCTTGGAATTACATATATACCCTGGAAACTGTTTGGTTGATTGTTGGGCGTCAGATGATAATGGGCTGGGCTGGGCTGATTATATGGGTCATTTGCACTTTGTCCCTATTTTGTGTTGCTCTTTTAACTTTGGGAAAATTGTACATAATGGCAAACTATTAATTCAAATTAAATGGTATAATCACACTTTGATTTAATTGTGTCCTGTAGCAAACTGTTTGTCAGTCGCCTCTCTCCCTCAAACTCTCGCTCGCACTCTCCCTGTCTCGCTCGCTCCCTCTGTGCTCGCCTCTCTCGCTTTATACACAGAATTGTATAAATTGTGTTTCTGTTTATATAAAGCGAGAGAAAATTGTATATACACATGCAAATACATATATATTCGTCATATACACTTATAATTATACAGTCGCCTCTCTCCCTCAAACTCTCGCTCGCCACTCTCCCTGTCTCGCTCGCTCCC
>JAJOOO010081027.1:0-17358 GCA_029582685.1 Solanum piurae
AATAAATAATGTGGTTTAGTTAGTGAATTTAGTTGTTGGAATTAAGTCAAAATTAAACTAGTTAAAGTTGTTAAGGTGTTTAAATAAGTTAAAATAAACAATGTCGTTTAGTTGGTGGATTTAGTTGTTGGAATTAAGTCAAAACTAAACTAGTTAAAGTTAAAAAGTTGTTAAGTTGTTTCAATAAGTTAAAATAAATTTGTCAAAACTAGTTAGACTTAGAAAGTTGTTTAAATAAGTTCAAATGTTATTTAGCCGTTGGAATTGAAATTATCATTATTGTTTGTGTAGATGGATCCTGATTGTAGTTGGATGTATAATAGAAATAATCCTGGCCGAGCTTGCCGAAAGAGAGAAGAAGAGAGAAGAAAGAGAGAAGAAGAGAGAAGAAAAAGAGAGGAAGAGAGAGGAGGAGATTGCGGCAGCAAAGGAGGTAGAGAACAAGAGGTATGCAGCGCTTCAGGCCCAACTAACTTTTCTTTTTGAATCAAGAAATATTCTTCCTCCATGTCCGGCCAGCAGTGATGGATCTGATCAGGAGGGTGATGAGAATGATAAGTCTGATAAAGAGAGTGAGGGTGATGAGAATGGTAAGTCTGATAAGGAGAGTGAGGTGATGAGGAGTAGTTGTATCTATTTGACATTTTAGACTTCTATATTTTTGGAATTGTTTAATTGTATTTTAGTTTATTTTGAAGTTGGATGAAGTTTATTTTGAAATGGTTTAATGTATATGTTGAAAATATTGTGTTGTTTTGATTGGATGAAGTTTATTTGTTCTTTGGGTTGTTTTGGTATAAATATGCAGGTGGGCAACTAAAATTGCAGCAATTTGCTGCCTGTTTTGTAGCAGAAAACTGACCTCCGGAGGTCAGAATTTCAAAAAAAAATAAAAAAATACCGACCTCCGGAGGTCAGAATTTCAAAAATAAAAAATAAAAATATAGACCTCCGGAGGTCAGAATTTTAAAAATACAAAAATAAAAATACAGACCTTCGGAGGTCAGAATTTCAAAAATACAAAAATAAAAATACCGACCTTC
The DNA here is from genome assembly GCA_029582685.1 of Solanum piurae. Taxonomy (NCBI): domain Eukaryota; kingdom Viridiplantae; phylum Streptophyta; class Magnoliopsida; order Solanales; family Solanaceae; genus Solanum; species Solanum piurae. Next base: position 1,044 of record JAJOOO010081027.1, read on the forward strand.
TAAGGTCAGAATTTCAAAAATACAAAAATAAAAATACCGACCTCTGGAGGTCAGAATTTCAAAAATACAAAAATAAAAATACCGACCAACGGAGGTCAGAATTTCAAAAATACAAAAATAAAAATACCAACCTCCGGAGGTCAGAATTTCAAAAAATACAAAAATAAAAATACCGACCTCCGGAGGTCAGAATTTCAAAAATAAAAAAATAAGAATACCAACCTCCGGAGGTCAGAATCTCAAAAATGAAAAATGAAAATACCGACCTCCAGAGGTCGGAATTTAAAAATTAAGAAGACACAAATACGGACATCCGGATTTTGGTATTCCAAAATATGAGAAATAAATATTCTGACCTCATGAAGTCGGAAATAATAAAAATAAAAAATAAACAAATATATAAAACTGACCTCAGAAAGTCGAAAAATAAAATAATGAATTTTCCGACTTAAAATAAAAACTGACCTCGAGAGGTCAGTAAATACCGACCTCCAGAGGTCGGTATTGAATAGCGACCAAGCTTTTTCCGACCTAAGCTGGGATGTCGGTTTTAGGTTGGTATTTCAGGGAATTCCAACCTCCGGAGGTCGGTATTCACTGTTTTTTTAGTAGTGGAGCATGTCGCCCAAATCAGTAGGGTACTTCATCTGGTACAGGTGGCGGTCAGCGCCAAAACAGGTTGTATGCTCTTCAGGCTCGCCAGGATCAGGAAAATTCTCCTGATGTGGTTACTGGTATGTTACGAGTCTTTCATTTAGATGTTTATGCTTTGTTAGACCCAGGGGCTACTCTTTCCTTTGTAACTCCATATATAGTAGTAAAATTCGGTGTCAGTCCAGAAACTCTTTCAGAACCCTTCTCAGTCTCTAATCCAGTTGGTGACCTAGTTATAACTAGACGAGTATATAGAAATTGCCCTGTCATAGTCTCTCATAAAGTCACCTCAGCAGATCTTGTAGAAATAGAAATGGTAGACTTTGATATCATTCTAGGCACGGATTGGTTACATTCATGTTATGCGTCAGCCCATTGTAGGACTAGGATTGTTCGTTTTCAGTTTCCAGATGATCCAATCCTAGAATGGAAGGGTAGTAGCTCAGTGCCTATGGGTCGATTTATCTCTTACCTTAAGGCAAGAAAGATGATCTCTAAAGGGTACATCTATCATCTTATTCAGGTTAAGGATTCAAACTCTGAAATCCCAACTCTTGAGTCAATCCTAGTAGTAAATGAGTTTCCAGAAGTGTTTCCAGAAGATCTTCTCGGAGTTCCTCCCGGAAGGGAAGTCGACTTGGGAGTAGATCTCCTTCCAGATACCCAGCCTATTTTGATTCCTCTATATAGAATGGATCCAGCTGAGCTCAAGGAATTGAAAGAATAGTTGAAAGACCTTCTAGATAAGAGTTTCATCAGACCTAGTATTTCCCCATGGGGTGAACCAGTGTTGTTCGTGAAAAAGAAAGATGGTTCTCTCAGGATGTGCATTTACTATCGCTAGTTGAAAAAATTCACAATCAAGAATAAGTACCCTATCCTAGGATTGATGACTTGTTCGACCAACTTCAGGGTGCTAGTCATTTTTTGAAGATAGACCTCAGATCCGGTTATCATCAACTTAGAGTCAGAGATAGTGACATCTCAAAAACAGCCTTCAGAACTCGGTATGGTCATTATGAATTTGTAGTTATCTCATTTGGACTAACTGATGCTCCAGCTTTTATGGATTTAATGAATAGGGTGTTCAAGCAGTATTTGAACTTTTTCGTTATTGTCTTTATTGATGATATCCTCATTTACTCTACGAATGAGGATGCGACTCATCTGAGAGTTGTTCTGCAGACTCTCAAAGATCTTTAGTTATTCACTAAGTTTAGTAAATGTGAGCTTTGATTACAATCAGTTGCTTTCCTTGGTCATATCATATCTAGCAAAGGGATCTGAGTGGATTCTCAGAAAATAGAGGCAGTGAAACAATGGCCTAGACCCACCTCTCATACAGATATCAGAAGTTTCTTAGGTTTAGTCGATTATTACTGAACGTTTGTAGAAGGATTTTCATCCATAGCTTCTCCATTGACCAAGTTGACTCAGAAAAAGGTCAAGTTTTAGTTATTAGATGAGTGTGAGAAGAGTTTCTCAAAACTTAAAACTAGGTTGACTACAACTCCTGTTTTGACTCTACCAAAGGGTTCAGACGGTTATGTGATCTATTGTCATGCATCCAGAGTCGGCCTAGTTTGTGTGTTGATGCAGAGAGGTAAGGTTATAGCTTATGCTTCTAGACAACTTAAAGTACATGAAAACAACTATCCGACTCATGACCTCGAGCTTGCACCTGTAGTATTTACCCTAAATATTTGGAGACATTACTTGTATGGTGTTCACGTAGATGTGTTCACAGATCATAAGAGCCTCCAGTATGTGTTCACCCAGAAAGAGTTAAATCTTCGCTAGAGGACATGACTTGAATTCCTCAAGGTCTATGATATGAATGTGCTTTACAATCCTAGTAAGGCCAATGTAGTTGCCAATGCTCTTAGTAGACTATCTATGATTAGTGTAGCACATGTTGAGAAAGAAAGGAAGGAATTAGCAAAGGATGTTCACCGGCTTGCTCGCTTAGGAGCTTTCCTTATGAACATATCAGATGGTGTGACAGTTCAGAATGGGTCAGAATTTTCATTGGTAGCGGAGGTTAAGGAGAAACAAGACAGTGATCCTATATTGCTTCAATTGAAGGGTGCAGTTCATCAGCAGAAGGTTGAGGTTTTCTCCCAAGGGGGAGATAGTGTGCTTCGCTACCAGGGTCGTTTATGTGTTCCTAAGGTGGGTGAGATGAGACAGCAGATCCTTACAAAAGCCCATAACTCCAGGTATTCTATTCATCCAGGTGCCACTAAGATGTACCGTGATCTACGGGAAGTCTTTTCATGGAATGGCATGAAGAGGGATATAACAGATTTTGTGGCAAGTGTCGTAATTGTCAACAGGTTAAGGTAGAACATCAGAGACTCTGAGGTATGACTCAAGAGATTAACATTCCTACATGGAAGTGGGAAGTGATAAACATGGATTTCATCACAGGTTTACCTCGTACTCGAAGACAACATGACTCCATTTGGGTGATAGTAGACAGAGTTACCAAGTCCTCTCACTTTTTGGCTGTTAAGACTACAGATTCAGTGGAGGACTACGCCAAGCTTTACATTAATGAGATAGTCAGGTTGCAAGGGGTTCCTTTGTCTATCATCTCAGATAGGTCCTCAGTTTACCTCTCATTTCTTGAAGTCATTTCATAAAGGTCTTGGTACTCATGTAAATCTTAGCATGACATTTCATCCATAGACGGATGGTCAGGTAGAGCGTACCATTCAGACCTTAGAGGACATGTTGAGAGCTTGCATAATCGATTTCAAGGGTAGTTGGGATGATCACCTACCTCTCATAGAGTTCGCCTACAATAATAGCTATCATTCCAGTATTTAGATGGCCCCTAATGAGGCATTATATGGGCATAAGTACAAATCTCCAGTTGGTTGGTTTGAAGTAGGTGAAACATCCTTGATAGGGACAAATTTGGTTCATGATGCTATGTAAAAAGTTCAGATCATCAGAGATAGACTTAAGACAGCCCAGAGTCGTCAGAAGTCCTATGCAGATGTAAGAAAAAGGGACTTGGAGTTCCAAATCGATGATTGGTTTTTTCTGAAAATGTCACTTATGAAGGGAGTGATGAGATTTGGCAAGAAAGGAAAGCTCAATCCCAGATATGTAGGTCCTTACAGGATCTTGAAAAGGGTTGGTAAAGTGGCTTATGAGTTTGAGTTGTCAACAGAACTGGCAGCAGTCTAACCAGTCTTTCACATTTCCTTGTTGAAGAAGTATGTGGGTGATCTAGCCTCAATAGTACCATTAGAAAGTGTGGCCGTGAAGGATAGTCTCAATTATAAGGAGGTGCCCGTTGAAATGCTTGATCGTCAGGTTCGTAGGTTGAGAAACAAAGAAGTCACTTCAGTTAAGGTTTCGTGGATGAGTCAATTTGTATAGAGAGCTACTTGGGAAGCAAAAGCAGCTATGAAGGCCAATTATCCTCATCTCTTTCCCTCCGATTCCATTCCAGCTTGAGGTAATAGTTCCTCTCTAGTCTCTCAGTTTACTCTTGCATAAATTCATTCTTAGTGTTATGTTCCTTCGGTTAGTCTTGCATTTTCAGCGTATTTGCATGTTCTTGGAACTTAGTTCAGTCAGATGTCAGTTTCCAGTACTTAGTGGTAGGGTTTGTAGCTCTTTACCTCCATATTCAACTAGTTTAGACTTCATTCGACGACAAATGTTCCCAAGGGGAGATAATGTAACACCCCAGGTTCTAAAATGGAGAAAATGCATATTTTCAGAAGTTGTAGGTGTCACCAACGGAGGCCACCTATGGACCATAGGTTGACCCATGGACCGTAGGTAAGGTCCATGGTTGGCCACTTCAACCCCACCTAGAAATTTCAGAAAAAGTCCAGAACCACGCTAGGACTTACGGACCGTAGGTGGAACCACAGTCCGTGGTCGAGTTCCGTGGTTCAGACCCTAGTTCCCAATTCTCTGAAGCCAAAGGATGAGATGACAGTACGGGCCATAGGTCCATCCATGGTCCGTCGATCAGGCCAGTCATTGGCCTCGGCAGCTTTTAAGTTAGGGTCGTTTTGGTCTTTTCCCCTATGCGTTGGACACCTAGACTACGTCATTTAATCCCTAAACTATGTCATTTTGGCCAGTTTGAGCCTAGTGACTTAGTTAGAACATTCCCTAAGCGATTCATTCACTAGAATTCATCAAACTTAGAGCAAAAGAGGATAAAAGAGGCGACCCACCCCCTTCAAGAACACAACGAGTTTCTTCAATTCCAGCCCTAAAATTGAAAGATTTCTCCGTGAAATTCGTCACCAGATATTTGGGAATTCACTGGTGGATTCCTTTTATTCACTAGGTCCCTAGAATTCAGTCAAATTATTGATTCTCCATATCTTGTTTAGACCTGGGTTTCTAGAACTTTAGAGAATTGTTGCGATTTAACTGTTATAGTATCCTTAATCAGATTATCATAGTTTCGTAACATTGTTGCTTAGTTCTTTGCATGAAACTCAGAACCCTAGTTGTGTAGATTCTCTTAGTTCATGAATTACACTAGCTAGGTTAGATAAACAAATATACATGCCTCAAATTTTGAATGTTTCATTATCATTACGTAAATGTTGCATTTTCAGTTAACATGTCAGAATATTGAGCTATCTAGTTTATTTCAGTTATGTTGTAGTGTACACATTTCAGTTGGGAGTAGGCTTAACACCGTGTAGGACTAGGTTCAGTCACCCTCACAGTCCTAGAACTACGTGCCCCCGTAGGTTTGTAAGTCCCCTCTGTTGGGCATCAGTTTTAGTGATCACGCTAGTCATGCCTCTATACCCCTGGCAAGGTATATTGGGTCCTCTCGATGGGGCGTATTAGTCATGTCTCTATACACCTGGCAAGGTATATTGGATCCTCTCGATGGGACGTAGACTCCACATTTAGCTCATGTGATTTTATGTCGGTTATTAGTAGCTCCCAAAGTCAGACTCTAGTGCATTTGACCATGTTATTAGATATACTTTCAGTATTCAGTTTCAGCATGTTATGTACTTGGTCATTGCATTCAATTTAGTTCATATTCAGTATATTTCAGTATCTTCATCATGTTCAGATTGTATCATTGCCTAGTATGCTTTGTTCAGTTATATGTTTGTTCAACCTTATCCTATCATGCATGCTCAGTACCTTTCAAGTACTGACACATACTCTGTGCTACATCTTTTTGTGATGTAGGTTCATGTCCTCAGCATTCAGATCACGTGTAGATCGGTTTTCGATCCGTATTCAACAGTATCAGTGGTGAGTCCTTATTCTTCGAGGATGATAGACATGTTCTTTTACATTCAGTCTTTCTTTTCAGTTTCAATTTTTACTAGAGTTAGCTAGGGGCATGTCCCAGCATCTCTAGTCAGTTAGAGACTTATTTCAGACATAAACAGATTCTGCTTTAGCATTTTGAGTTAGTTCAATATCATTAACTCTTATTTAGTATTTATGTATTCAGACTAGTAATGGGTATTCCCCATAATTTTGTTTATCTTATGTTTTAAGCTTCCACATAGTATCTGTTGTTCAGTGTTTAAGTATGCTTATGATATGCCAGCTCAGGGTTAGCTTGGGGTCTGTCGTTATCCTAAATCTCTTGTTCACGTCAAGGGGGTAGCCTTGGGGTGTGACAATGACTAATTCTCTATACCTACAAGTTGAATACTAATCCGTATTCCTCCAGGAACATTTCTATTTGACAAATGAAGTGCATGATTGTGATTTGTGACTTTCATCCTCGAGAAAGGTGAACTCAAAGCCTCAACTCCAGTTGTTGGATTCACCATTGATCTACCAAAGCTAGATCTCTCGATTTCCTTCAGTAGTCGAGAAAACCTCTTAATCTAGTCAACTACAAAAAATTTGGATCTGATACCACACAAAATTTATCTAGAAACACAACTATATCCATTGAACATCATATCAGCAAAATCGTAGAAGAAGGGATTGAGGAAGAAATCTTGTTGAGAAGGAGAGGAAAAAGAGAATAGATTAAGAGAAGAAGAAGAAAATTGTTACATTGTAATGAGATGAATCAAATTATGAAACTATCTAGATAATGTTATCTATTTATACTAATTATTGTAACTAACTGCAGTAGTTGTCATCAGCTCATTAACTAACTAACTAAATATCTAGCTAATCATGTACAACCAATACACATACTCAATGTACAACACAACACTGCTCAATTAAACTAAGACACATCAACATTTTGATAATTCTTTGACAGATGCTTGATGTTTGCGTAATCAAGACACAACTTCCAATGCAAGTATCTACGATCGTACAATAGTAAAGTAACCCAACCAAGGGTTGGGATCGAGTCCCAAGGGAGCGGGCTTGAGAATTAATAGAAAATTAAAATTAAGTTCTAATTAGTCATAGCTAAAAACATTGTCGAATACAAACATACTAAATCTAAGGGGTGACACAAAAGTGTCAATTAACAATGGTGGTTTGTAACAACTAAGAAAAAATCAGCGAAAATGCAAAGAGTACTAATCAAGGAGATGAGATTCTTGGGATGTGAAAGGAGTACAGGTTAAACTAGATCATTGGGTACATACTTTTGATAATAAATTTGTTGAATATTTGTGACTAGGCTAGACCATAGTGGGGGTAAATTCTCTCTCGAGCAACTTACCCTGAATCAACTCAATTTCGCTCGAACAACGAGTTGCCGCATGAAGAACAACCTCCACCTTAGCCCACTAATTCTCTCGAGCTGAGTGTGTGGGAGAAGGACTAGGGTTCACTCTCTCGAGCTGAACCTCATGTCGACCCAATCCCACCGGCCATCAATTTAGTAGTCTTAGTTTTACGACCTCTCTCGAGCAAGCCGAAAACACAAAGGTGAAATCATATTTGCAACTACAATTTCATTAAGTTCCAACACAACTACTAAACTAAAGCACATTTAAACAACGATTAAACTATCACTAAGCAAGACCCAACAATTAACTTAACCATATTCACAAAATCACACCCCAAGAAATGGGGTTTTAGCTCGACATGTATAAGAGATAGAAATTTATACCAATATGAGTTTGCATTCAAATGGGTATGAAGATTTAAGTCTTAAAACAAGTCAAGAGTGAAGAATCCACAAGACCCAAGTCCAAAATCTTGGAGTTGAAACCCTTTGAACCTTCAAGTTCTTCAAAACCCTCTCCAAACTTAGAACTCAAAAATAGAAGCAAAGTTTGAAAAATTACTATTCAAAGCTAAAAATTCGATACTAGAATAATAATTCTCAACGAGTATTTATAGTTTTCAAAAATCTGTGTTGCGAAGGATCACTAGGCGAAGTTAGTCGGAATCGCCCATCAACTTGGCGATCCGCCCTTTGGTCTAGTTCATTGCCGTCTTGCGTTAGCCTTCAGCATCGTCGTGTTTTGGATCATTAGGTGACATAGTACTACTTCACGGAACTGCTCGGTGACATGCCGACTGCTCTTTTTCACTGCCGATTTGATCTTTTCCTTCAGGGCTCAGCACACTGGAACAAAAGGCGAGGATAAGACCTTTTGGCGACTCACTGAACGGGTTTGGCGATTCTCAGATCTTCATTTCTTCATTCTTTTAGCTGTCTTTGTTCCTTTTTACTAAGTAGTGTCCATGTTTTCTCTCAAACTCCAAATACCTGAAACTTAAGGGTTTTCATTAGATATTGAGACAAAATATGCATTTGAGGACACTAATTCTTTTAAAATATAGCCCTAAATGAGTCCAATTTGTGTGATCATCAACACCCCCAACTTAAACTTTTGCTTGTCCTCAAGTTCAGCCGTTCAAAAAGGATGTCTCGAACAGTGCTACACAAGACTCAATCATGAATGCACACAACAAGACTGGATTTACTTATGCAAATATCAAATGTGTACCCAAAGATTTTAGTTGTGACACACCATTCTCAAAGATTCTCACGCTCGCAATACTTGCTTCAAATGCAAGTTCGAGCTCAACAAAAGTATTCGAATGCCCTCACAGAAAGGATGATTCCATACTCACCCACAAAGGTTTAATCATTTAAAGTTCTAGAATCAAATGCAACACTCACTCTCACAAGGAAGAACACAATGCATGCTTTCACCCATAGGATTGCCCGTATTTTCCAATCAACATTTGTTTCGGCTTACTCAAGATCAAAAAGGTCTTTTCAAGGCTTGTAATGGGACTGAGTGCAAATGTATGGTCATTTAGGCTCAGTGACTTTTATCCTCATGAAATGTGGTGCTCACAACACTTCCTTTTCTTTTCCTTCATCATTCTCTTTAGTGCTCATAAGTCATCATATTATTCCCTTTCCATGGATTGTTTGGGAACCCCATTTCTTTTGTACTTTATTCCATAACTTTCTTTTTCATTCTTTTTCTTTTTCTTTCTCTTTTCTCTCTTTCTTTTTTTTTTTTTGTATGGAGGGGTTCCATTTTTCTCAAAACCATGGGTAAGAGGGACTTTCTTGCATTTCTTGATTTGCCTTCTCTTTTCACCACACCCCCAACTTAGACTTTTGGCCAAAGTTAGCTATTCAAACTAACCATAACTTCATGAGGGTTATGGATAATGGATAAAAAAAGGTCTAGTTTTCATGAAGTTTCTTCCAAAGAAGAGTAAGGCTCAAGGGGTGTTCAAAAGAGGTTCACACATGCTCACAAGGTAGGCCACAAAGAGGTATCTGTCAAATTGGCTCACACTCTTCGAAGTTGCCTAAGATCATATCAAGAGAGAGCCTTACTTAGTCGATCAGACCAACGGGGCAAATTCTAGGTGTATTCATGCATGGTTCACAGTAAGCTCATCACACAAGGCATCAACACTAAAGTCAAACAAGACTCCGCACTTTCGCTAGTGTGCAACGGTCATCACAAGAGAATCAATTTGATACATGGCTTATCACAACGAGATGCAAAGAGTTCACATATTATCTATGCAATTTCATTTTGCCTCATCGTAGCCGCACATTCATGTTCGTTCGATTAAGAGTACTATTCAAGTCATCGGTATTAATCAGAACCAAAATTTAATTTTTGTGAAAGAACAACCACATTCACACGTGAGAGGTGGCAAAAAATTTCGGAAGGGTTAAAATCATTTTGCAATTTAAAACACGGAGCCACAAGCTTAAACATCCAAAAAAAGAGTATTAACCCAACATTATAGCTCACAACCCAAATACTAAAACAAAACACGATTCACAAATAACACACAAAGGTGGGCCTCACTCCACCACAAATAAAAACATTTGTCCTCAAATGCAAATAACACAGAGTCCTAAAGGTAAAATAAAGAAAGACAGAGAGGGAGGTAAAGAGGGGATCCTGTCTAAGTAGTTGCTCCATCTGTCTGGGCATCAGTGCCCAGAGTGTTGTCATTCTTACTCTGGTTTTCATTGTCTGCGTTTGCCTCAGTTGCTGCAGCGATATTAGCCTTAGCCATATTATCCAAATCGTGAGCTACTCCAAAGGCATGTATCACGTTAATGAACCCTCGAGCCCATGAAGGGACATTAGGGTCAATGGGAATCCTCATACTGGTACTGACTTTCTTGTTCTCGCTCCTAGCTTTGGGGTGATCTGTCGTCCCTGCATCTCTTCTGGAGTTTTGTGCCTTTATATGTCGGGGTGGCATATTTCTTCCTGTAACTTTTGTTCTGGCCATGTCTGCAAAGCCTTGAGATAAAGTTAGAAAATATTCGACAAGGAAACCGAAGACCATCAGCTGCAGGCAGACTTAGCAGTCCATTCGGCGAATAAAGGGTTGTCAGCCAAAAGTTATAGTGCAGAAGGGGAAGGGGTGCAGATAAAGAGCGAACAAGAAGACTTTCGGTGAGTCGCCGAGTGCTTTTGGTGACCTCATGCTTCTCGCCGAAAGGTACATAAGCCACAACACTTAAAGCATGATATCAAAGGCGAGGTAGGGCAACTAGGCGAAATGCTGAGTGGTTCGGTGAGCTCGTCTCAGCTTGCCGAAATGACTCGTCGTGCCTATTATTAACCCAACTTCTTGAAATCAGCCCCACAACCCCAGAAAATGCAAATTAAGCTCCTACAACACAAATCCGACTAAGACCCATTTGATAAAGTACTGTAGCAAGACATTGTCGGGCATACCATGAGTCGGGCAGACCATGAGTCGGGCATTGTAGCATCAAATTTTTAAATCGCAGCCAAGTCTCATGGATTGGCTCGCCCTACAAATGCTCAAAGCTTTGGATACTATCCCGAAGAGTCATCATCTTCGAAGGAGGGAAAAATCGCACATTAACTGCAGTTACCAATTCCTCCCAAGAAGTGATGGATTCGCGAGGCAACTCCGCCAGCCACTTGCACGCCTCTCCCATCAACGAGAAAGGGAATAGCCTTAACCAAACTGACTCCTGAGAGATGTTTTTGAAAGAGAATGGTCCACACACATCCACTAAGTTTCGAAGATGTTCGTGAGGATCCACATGAGCCAATCCACTGAAAAGTTCCTTTAGTTGCAAGAGTTGCAACATAGTGCTCGTTATGTGGAACACTGCATTTCCCTTGGCTGGAGGTAAACAAATGGCCCTAATACCTCCCATGAGATAGGGGTCATTAATGTTGGGCTCTTGGACATCGTTGAGATTTCCGATGTCGTCTTGGTGGCCCACCTGGCTGCCGTTGCTGCCATTAACACTCATGCTTTCTGTTTTCAACCCAAACAATAGAAACAAAACTGAAAATTAAGTAAGTGAACTACAACTAAGAAGAACAAAATTTTTACTAAACTAAGAATTCTCAAGTAACACCACTCCCCGACAATGGTGCCATTTTGATGTTTTCGTAATCAAGACACAACTTCCAATGCAAGTGTTTACGATCGTACAATAGTAAAGTAACCCAACCAAGGGTTGGGGTCGAGTCCCAAGGGAGTGGGTTTGAGAATTAATAGAAAAATAAAATTAAGTTCTAATTAGTCATAGCTAAAAACATTATCGAATACAAACATATTAAATCTAAGGGGTGACACAAAAGTGTAAATTAACAATGGGGATTTGTAACAAGTAAGCAAAAATCAGCGAAAATGCACAGAGTACTAATCAAAGAGATGAGATTCTTGGGATGTGATAGGAATATGGGTTAAACTAGATCATTGGGTACATGCTTTGAATAGTAAATTCGTTGAATATTTGTGACTAGGCTAGACCATAGTGGGGGTAAATTCTCTCTCGAGCAACTTACCCCAAATCAATTCGGTTTCTCTCGAACACCGAGTTACCGCATGATGAACAACCTCCGCCTTAGCCCACTCACTCTCTTGAGCTGAGTGTGTGGGAGAAGGACTAGGGTTCACTCTATCGAGCTGAACCTCATGTCGACCCAATCCCACCGGCCATCAGTTTAGTAGTCTTAGTTTTACGACCTCTCTCTCGAGCAAGTAAAAAACACAAAGGTGAAATCGTATTTGAAACTATAATTTCATTAAGTTCCAACACAACTACTAAATGAAATCATATTTAAACAATGATTAAACTATCAGCAACAAATACCCAACAATTAACTTAACCCATATTCACAAAACCACACCCCAAGAATTGGGGTTTTAGTTAGACATGTATAAGAGATAGAAATCTATACCAATATGAGTTTGCATTCAAATGGGTATGAAGATTTAAACCTCAAAATAAGTCAAGAGTAAAGAATCCACAAGACCCAAGTCCAAAATCTTGGAGTTGAAACCCTTTGAACCTTCAAGTTCTTCAAAACCCTCTCCAAACTTAGAACTCAAAAATAGAAGCAAAGTCTGAAAAATTACTGTTCAAATCTAAATATTTGATACTAGAATAATAATTCTCAACGAGTAATTATAGTTTTCAAAAATCTGTGTTGCGAAGGATCACTCGGTAAAGTTAGTCGGAATCACCGATCAACTCGGCGATCCACCATTTGGTCTAGTTCATCGCCGTCTTGCGTTAGCCTTCAGCATCGTCGTGTTTTGGATCATTAGGCGACATAGTATTGCTTTGCGAAACTGCTCGGCGACGCACCAATTGATTTTTTTCACCGCTGATTTTATCCTTTCCTTCAAAGCTCAGCACACTGGAACAAAAGGCGAGGATAGGAACTTTAGGGCGACTAGCCGAATGGGTTCGGCGATTCTCAGATCTTCATTTCTTCGTTCTTTCAGCTGCCTTTGTTCCTTTTTGCTAAGTAGTGTCCATGCTTTCCCTCAAACTCCAAATACCTGAAACTTAAGGGTTTTCATTAGATATTGAGACAAAATATGTATTTGAGGACACTAATTCTATCAAAATATAGCCTTAAATGAGTTCAATTTGTGGGCTCATCAATGCTTCATCAATAAATGTCACAAATGCTTCAATTTCCAATTTGAGTTCATATGTGTCGCGACAAAAATAAAATCAAATGAGGGAAACAACATTTATGTGGATTTTTTTTATTTGAATCGATAATTTGCAATTAGTTTTTTGTTTAGCCTTTGTCTTGTTTTTTCGGACTATGATTTCTGTTCATTTTGATAAATAAAAACAAAGAAAAACAACCTAACTCAACATACATCATTATCATATATACTAACTTTATCTCTAATTTCAAATAATTACATTTTTTTTTTGATAATCGAGAAATCCGTCTGTGACCCGCCCTTTGTACCAATCACAACCTTCTAAACTCGGTGGATAATGGACCCGCCTCTCTACCCTTCTCCACTTAAATACCAGGCTTCGTTTTGCATGGTGTGGGGCTTGAACCTGTGACCTAAGCCACAAATCCTCCACCTTATGCCACTTGAGCTAGGCCTTGGGGGATCAAATAATTACATATATTATCACTTTTAATATTTTATACCATATATTTTAAAAGATACAGTTAAATAAACACATCCCTCAAAACTAGAATTGATTAATTATCTTTCCCAAAACTCCTATGCCAATCGTATATCCCCCCCCCCTAAATCCTCCATCATCTTCACCATGTTCTTCACCTTCATCATAATATCTCTTCCTTCATCCTCAATCTCCTATCCTACGTTCATCTCCCCGTTCTTTTTCTCTCTTCTTTCTCCCTCATAGATCTTCTTCACTAAACCATAATAAACTGAACAAAAAATAGAGCAATAAAATCTAATTGTTGAGCAATACAATTTTATTTGGGTATTTATTTGTACAAATTTTGATTTTCTTTTTCTTTATTTGAGAAGTAAATATGTGAATAGAAGGTTTAAGGCCACAAAATTGTTTGATTGATGGGTTTAGGGAACCTCATCCGATGGCGCGGTAGTATTTCATCATCGAAAAATTGAGAATCGAAAAAATTGAAAGTCTAAAATTCTGCACATCTGAAATCATGGGATGAAGAAATCGTTGGTGCAGTGCATACAAGGTAATCACGAGCAACATATGTGACGCTAGTCTGTTATGAAGAGGAGAGATACTAAGGGTATTAGGTGTAATGTATCTAACAAAGTTTACACATGTATATAGATAGGAGTTCATGTATCTGTGTTAAAATTATATGTATCGATGAGAAAAAATTTCAAATGCTAAAAATAGGGAAGAATTTTGATTTATTTTTATTTTTATTAATGATACAACAAATACTCTATTGTCGTGATTTGTTTATAAATTCATGTTTTTCAGTTACATTCCATATTTAGATATAGGGCAATCAACATAAATAATATATTATATAACTTTATTTAAAAATTATGACATATCTTTTACTTTTACACAAATCAACCTTACTTTTTTTTTTACCACAAGTAGATCATTATCTTTATCTTTCTCTACTTCTCTTTTCTTCCATCATTTTCTGTCACAACCCAGACCGTCGTGATTGACACCCACACTAACTCTCCGGTGGGAAAACCACTACTACAACTCAAACTAAACAACTAAACCAAAACTAAGGCATATGGAAGCAAGTTAAATACTAAGGAAATAAATAGGGAGTTCCCATAAACTCCAACAAAAGTCTATCAAGAACTAACAATCCGAAAGAAATAACCTAGAACCTGAAAGTCAATGTACCAAAACATCTAACAATGAACCAAGTCTAAACAAGAAGGGATGCAACCCCCAACTAATGTACTAATAACTAATAGAACATAGTCTAAGTCCGAAAATGGTGGACATAGACGAAAGAGAACCCATGGCAGCCCGAAAGAATTGACTAACCCTTGAATTCGAACGATCGCTGATCTCCTAAGCAAGGTATGTCAGTAGCCACTTGAAGATGGCCCGTACTCAACAAAAATAAGAGCAAGTGCAGTATCAGTACACAACTACAGTGTACTGATATGATCACGCGGCTATCCCACTAAGTGCATCATAAGCAAGTCAAGACAACAATATAATCACATGCATACATATCAACATATACAATATTATCAACATTTACGAACAACGAACAACTTTTCATTTTATATCAAATCACCGGTCCTTTCATGGTACCCAAACCCAAATAGTTAGCATACCGTAACGTGATATTCGATCCTATAATTATACCGGAACGTGGCAACCGATCCCATAGTTATGCCGAAATGTGGCAACCGATCCAAGTTAGTTATGCCAGAACGTGGCAACCGATCCATTCAACACACCACAATCACAATCACAAGTATATGATCAAGATCATATATTTAAGTCATGATTTCATGGCAATTATCATTCCTCTATCTCATTTACAACAATTGTGATCAACATTGCAACATTCATACATATACAAGTATCATAATGAAGCAAGAACAAACATACATCACACAATCATAGAATCACAACCATCACCTACCTCGAAACAAGCTTGAAACCCTAAGAAACTTGATTCTTCCCTTTTCGAATTCGTTCCGCTTGTTCTTGGTCTACAAACAATCAATATAATACGATAATCAATAAACAATCACTAATTACCCGAATTACTAACAATTCTATGAACCCTAGATCAAACCCATGATCCCAATTATCCAAATTTAGGGTTGTTTCCACCATAGAATCGATAACAAAACCTTCCCCCATCAATATTCACCCATTTTATTACGTTCTACGGATCGAAAAATGGATTCGAGGAGTGAAAAGTTTACCTTTAGCCTCAAGAATGGTGAAAATCGAGTAGTAGTCGCTTAGAGATTGTTCCTTAGCTCTAAAAGTTGAAAAGCTCATAATAAGGTCGTTTAGGGGTTTATTAACGACCTTAAGTCGCGTTGAGCCCGCCACAACGGCCACCACCCCGATACAGCGGCCCCACCAGAGCGGTAAAAAACCCTGCCAAGGCGGCTTGCACGAACCAGCGAGCTATTTTAATAATTCCAAAATCCTCATTTCACAACACACCTCTAACCCACAATGCTCAGAAAATACCCTTCACGCTAAGAACGATTCTGGGAGTTCTACTTGCCCGAATTCAATTCCGTAAAGTCGTACGGGTTCCTTAACGAGTTATCTAACTGCTCATGAAATCAAAATCATAAATGATTCACCCGACTGTTACCAGATTTCTATACACCTCAAAGACTCTGATTTTCTGTCACGACCCGGGAGCACCCCCTAGTCGTAACCGGCGTACTCGACCTCAAAGAGGTCTAATACAAGCCTCTTAGCATTCATTCATCGCATAGACACCAAAACCATAAGGAATTAAAACTTTCTTCACACACGAAGATACTT
>JAJOOO010081028.1:0-11340 GCA_029582685.1 Solanum piurae
TATCCTTTTCCAAGATTACCCAAACTGCACCAACCATAATACACATAAAACAGCCTCAAATATTCTTTATCATACAACCAATTATTGAACTCACCACCCCCTTGAGTTTTTTTATGACAGCACACCCATAATTCCTCACTCAAACTCATACATAAGGAGGAAGAAAATGGAGAAGTCACCTTACCTCAATTTCTGCAACTTCCCCTTATAACTTGATTTTCTCTAGAACTTCAACTTTCCTTCACACTAAAACCAAAGAAGAAGAGAAAAGTATCTTAATAACCAAGGAAGTGAGCAGTAGCTTCTGGAAATATTATGCCTTTATACCTATACTTGAGCATGAATAACATGTTTTCCTAATCATCCATGGGAGAATTAAGCTAAATCCATAAGTGTTTTCACTTACCTTGTCTTGCAGGGATTAGGGTTTCTTCAAGAACCCTAGAAGAACTTTAAGGCTGTTGTTTATTCCTTAAGAGAAAAGAGAGAGAGAGAGAGAGCTGGAGTTAATCCTCAATAATGTGTGTTAAAATGATTGAGAATAACAACCAATTTATCTTTATATTGAGCTTTCTTCACCTTTAAGAATATCCACTAGAAAGCTTCATTTTCAGCCACTAATTGGTCAAGTAGGTGATGCACCTGCTTATGTACATCAAGTAGCTCAAAAGGTCAAACTAGGTGATGCACCTACTTGTTTTCACTTGGGCTTAAATATTGGGCCTTGGCAGATTTGGCTGCTGGACTTAAATTTCATTTTTCCTTTTATTTAACTTAGTTTGGGCCTCAAGTGAGTCAATTAACATAGACCCAAATCTGATCCATAAACCTTGGCCTTTTTAACTAGATCCATATAGCTCAAGTAGGTGATGCACCTACTTGGTCCTTTGGATTGATCAATAATTCAAAGTAGGTGATGCACCTACTTGTCACTTGCTAGCTTAGTTAAGTCAAGCAGGCAGCTCACTTATTTTATTCCATTTTCTAAATATTAATCCCTTTCGCTTTAACTTAGCACTTAACTTTCAACTTTAAGCTCAATTACCACCTTACTGTCTCTTTAAATACTCCCGTTGGAGTTAACTTGCAGAACACATGCTGAAACGTGCAAGGCATCACATCACCTTCCGAGCTAGTATAAACCAACACTAATCATATAAGAATCATGGTCCCTCACCTATACTATAAGGCTATGTCAAGTATCACAAGAATATAACAAGCATATGCGTATTACGGGCTGTTACACCTAGTGACCAAAGAAGTACAAACAATTGTCAACATTAGCCGCGCCAAATTGAGAGGCAATCAAAGGTGTGTAAAAACGAGTGATTGTGAGTTCATTTTATTAACACTAACGTTGTTTGCTGTTTTTCTGAGTTGTTTTAATGTCAGGTACAATGAAGACAAGAGGAGATACTCAAGCAACTGTCGGAGAAATTATTTTGGCAACCTTATTGGAAGTGTTGAACAATGTGAGACACCATCTATCAAGGATGGATGGGAGGCTGACCACTGTGGAAAGTAGAGTCAATTCCAATGACTCCACACCACAATCTACTTTTCGTGCTTCCACAAGTGAGCACAATCACACTCATTATCCTACTCTCACACCCGGAACCCTCCAAAAATCTTTGCACCTAACTTTCAATCAATTGGGTTCAAATAGCCAAAGTTCCTATCGATCATTATATTTTCCGCTTAGTCAAGAAGCTCCACCAAATCAAAACCATCCTTACCAAACACCACTTAACCAAAATATTCCCTACCAAAGACCACAACCACAACCAAATCCCATGAATGAGGTGAGGAATGATGAATATCAAGGAGGTTATGAAGGTGAAGGTGAAGAAGCGCCAAGGAATGAGTCACCAAGGAATCGACCAAGCGGTCAAGTCTTGCAAGGTGGGCCAAGAGATAGATTGGGTCCAATGCCATTTGATAGGAGACAACAAGGGAACCACCCTCAAGGTGGAAATCAATGGGAAGTCAATGGAAATCATGAAGTTGGTCAGGAAGCTAGAGAAGAACATGGTAACCGCTATCAAGGAGGGCATCAAAGGGGTTACCATTAAAATGACCAAGGTGTCCATGGTGGCCGAGATGTTGGCATCAGCTCTATCAAAACGACTCTTCCAACATTCAAAGGGGAATGCAATCCCGATGCTTATTTAAAATGGGAGTCGCAATGTGACCAAATTTTCAATGTCAATGATTTGGCGGAGGTCAAAAGTAGTTGCTATGCTATTGCTCAATTTGAAGGGTATACTGTCACATGGTGGGAATACGTGAAGAGGTATCACTTAGTTGTTCAAGAGGTATCACTTAGTTTTTCAAGAAAGTCATCCTCCACCATGGCCCGAATTAAAAAGATTGATGAGAGCTAAGTATATGCCGGAGAGATACCGCCAAGGGTTAATTGCCAAATTGTACAACTTGAGGCAATGAAGTAGAAGTGTTGAAGCCTATCATGATGAGTTCCAAAACATAGTCATGAAGCTAGAATATCGATAAATTGAAGAGCATGTCGTGATTCGCTTCAAGGTAAGGTTGAACAAAGAGATTTCTTCAAAGATGACCATTCATAGGTTTGCTACTTTGGATGATGTCTTTGAGGCAGCCCATGAGATAGAGATGGAATTCAAAGAGGAGAAGGTGTTTAAGTATAAAACTTCATATTCTAATTCGTGGAGCAAGAACAAAGGGATATTTCCAACATTGTCGAGTTGGGGCAAGGGTGCGAATCTCAAGAACACGTATGAGAAGAAGCCCTTCGAAGGGAACACCCCAAAGTACCCGCCAAGAGAAAAAAGTACCACTGACCCAACCAAATTCCCTAAAGGAATTCAATGTTACAAATGTAGAGAATGGGGTCATTTAATACATGAGTGTGCCAATCAATTGATCGCTCTAATGCAAGGAGGGGAGATATATATTAGTGTTGAGGAAGAGCCAACAGGTGAATATGAAGAAGATCCTAAAGAAGAGGATGAGTTTGAAGATGGGGGAGATGAGGAACCAGACCTTTGCATCAAAGAAGGAGAGAGTGTCGTTCCTCTATATGTGGTGAGGCGAGCAATGATTAGTAAAGCAATAGATGATCTGAGCCAAAGAGAGAATATATTTCACTCCAAATGCTTCATCAAGGATAGTGTGTGTTCCCTAATCATTGATAGTGGGAGTTGTGCAAATATTGCTAGTACCGCGTTAGTGGAATTCTTGAAACTTCTTACCACTAAGCATGCTACACCTTACAAGCTCCAATGGTAAGAATTTAGGGTACATCGACAAGTGATGATCAAGTTTAAGATTGGGAAGTATCAAGATCCTTCCATCTAATGTGGTCCCAATGCAAGTTTGTCATGTGCTACTTCAGAGACCTTGGCAACATGATCGTTAAACCAAACAGGATGGGAGAACCAACGAGTATTCCCTTGTGTTGAATGATCGTAAGTATGTCCTTCACCCTATGTCACCCTCTCAAGTCAATTATGTATATCAAAGGATGAGTGAGTCGAGGGAGAAGAAGAAGTGTGAAGAGGAACATGTGGAGGCCGAGAACCAAGAAGAACATGAGAGGATGAAGTTGAAAGGAAAGGCCCAAGTATTGTTGGCTAATTACAAAGACATAAGGGAGGGAATTAAGTCTGAAAGTTATTTGATCCTTATATCGCATAGGGATCATGTGCTACAAACTAACCAATCTAATTCTTCTCTTCCCAATTCTATTTCATTTCTTTTGCAGGATTATGAGGATGTCTTCCCTAAGGAGCTTCCAAGTGGATTGCCCCCTCTTAGGGGAATTGAGCACCAAATTGATTTTGTGCCGGGATCACAATTGTCGAAAAACACGGCTTAACGAAGCAATCCGGAGGAGACCAAAGAGCTACAAAGGCAAGTTGAGAAACTACTCAACAAAGGTTATGTGAAGGGGAGCATGAGTCCATATGCCGTTCTGGTTCTATTGGTTCCAAAAAAAGATGGAACATGGCGCATGTGTGTTGATTGTCGAGCCATCAACGGGATTATGGTAAAGTATCATCATCCTATTCCTAGGTTAGAATCATGCTTGATGAATTGAATGGCTCTTGTGTGTTTTCAAAGATTGATCTTAGGATTGGTTATCATCAAATCCGAATGAACCCTGATGATTAATGGAAAACCGCATTCAAGACCAAATTTGGTAATACCTTTTGGTCTCACTAACCCTTTATAGGGAAATTTGTGGTTGCCTATTTTGATGATATCTTGATTTATAGCAAGACCATGCATGATCATGTTGAGCATTTGAGATGATGTGTGTTTCCTGTGCTTAGGAAGGAACAACTTTATGTTAATCTTGATAAGTGTTCATTTTATGTTGATGAAGTTGCCTTCTTGGGTTTTGTTGTGGGTTCAAAAGGGGTTGAAGTTGACAAGTCTAAAATTGATGCTATTAAGAATTGGCCAATTCCGAAATCCATAAGTGATATTCGAAGCTTTCATGGGTTGGCTAGTTTTTATAGGCGATTTGTCAAAGGTTTTAGTATCATTGCATCCCCCTTGACAGAGTTAATCTGAAAGAATAAACCTTTTAAGTGGGGAGAGAAACAAGCCAAAGCACTCGACGCTTTAAAATCCATGCTTAATTCCACTCCTTTGTTGCAATTACCTGATTTTGATAAAATGTTTGAAGTGGAATGTGATGCTAGTAAAGTAGGCATTGGAGCCATCTTAATGCAAGACCAAAAGCCCATTGCTTATTTTAGCGAAAAGCTAAAAGATCCTACTTTGAATTACTCCACTTATGATCTTGAATTGTATGCCTTGATTAGGGCTTTGAGTAATTGGAAACGCTACTTGTGGCCAAAGGAATTTGTTATTAGGACTGACCATGAGTCCCTAAAGCATATTCCGGCCCAAGGAAAGTTGAACAAGAGGAACGCCAAATGGATTGAATTCCTTGAAACTTTCCCTTATGCAATCCAATACAAAAGGGGAAAGGAAAATGTGGTGGCCGATGCCTTGTATAGAAAACATGTGTTGATAAATACTTTGTCTTCCAAATTGATTGGATTTGTATGCTTGAAGGTACTGAATCCCAAGGATCCCGAATTTTCTCAAATCTTCAAAGATTGTGAGAAATGAGAGAGGGAAAGGGGAATGAGGGATAGTTCTTTTACTCCCTATTCCAAGTTTGATGGTTTCTTTTTCAAAGGCAAGATACTTTGTGTGCCCATGAGCTCTTGGAGAGAATTATTTGTGAGGGAGGCACATGATGGGGGTTTAATGGGTCATTTTGGTATTGAGAAAATTAGGGGAATTCTTGAGGAACAATTCTATTGGCCTAAAATGCATAAAGATGTTGTTCAAATTTGTGGTCAATCTGTTGAATGTCGATGTGCTAAGTCACGCCTCCTTCCCCATGGTTTATACACTCCACTCCTCATCACTCAAATACCTTGGCTCGATATTTCAATGGACTTCGTTTTGGGTTTGCCAAGGACCAGAAGAGGTAGAGATAACATCTTTGTTGTTGTTGATCGACTTTCAAAGATGGCTCATTCAAAGATGGCTCATTTCATTCCATGTTATAAATTTGATGATGCTTCCAATGTAGTATCTTTGTTTATTGAGAATATTTTTAAAATGCATGGAATTCCTCAAACCATTGTAAGCGATAGGGATCCAAAATTCCTTAGTCACTTTTGGAAGGAATTGTGGGATAGATTTGGTACTACGTTGTTCTCAACTTCTTGTCACCCACAAACCGATGGCCAAACTGAAGTTGTGAATAAAACCTTAGGTTCTATGCTTCGTGCCATCGTGCATGGAAATTTAGCCTCGTGGGAGGAACATTTGCCTTTAGTTGAGTTTGCATATTATCGAGTTTTTCATACTACTATTGGCATGACTTCATTTGAAATGGTTTATGGTTTTAACCCCCTAACCCATTTAGATCTCACTCCTCTTTATCAAGATGTTATTTTAAGCTTAGATGGGAGTAAGCGACTGACGCCATGAAGAAGCTTCATGAAAAGGTGTGGCTGCATTTAGAGAAGAAGAACCAAGAAGTAGCAAAAAGGGTTAACAAGGGCCGGTAAGAGGATCGTGTTTGAACCGGGTGATAGGGTGTGGGTACACTTTCGCAACGAATGATTCCCCACCCATCGTAGGACGAAGCTGATGCGGAGAGGTGATGGACAATTCCTAGTGATTGAGAGGCTCAACGACAACGCCTACAACGTTGCCCTTCCTCCGGAATATCAAGTGCACAACACTTTCAATGTGTGCGACCTGTCCCATTTCCCAACTGCTGATGTTGATGATCCATCGAATTTGAGGACAAATTATTTTCAAGAAGGAGAGAATGATATAATACTGATTTCATCAAGACCATTTACGAAAATCCAAGCTCAAGACCTTCAAAGGGTGCAAGGGTTATTCATGAAGATTGAGGTCCTCAAAATGGTATTAATGGCAAACAAGGGATTTCAGACTTTGAAGATTGCATGGAGTCCTTTTGGCGAGCAGGACCCAATTGGCACATCACCCAATGCACTAGAAGAAGGAGAGAATGATGCAACATGGGAGTAAGCAAGCTGACGCCATGAAGAAGCTTCATGAAAAGGTGCGGCTGCACTTAGAGAAGAAGAACCAAGAAGTAGCAAAAAGGGCTAACAAGGGTCGTAAGAGGATCGTGTTTGAACCGGGTGATTGGGTTTGGGTACACTTTTGCAAGGAACGATTCCCCACCCATCGCAAGATGAAGCTGATGTCGAGAGATGATTGACCATTTCTAGTGATTGAGCGGCTCAACGACAATGCCTACAACGTTGCCCTTCCTCTGGAATATCAAGTGCACACCACTTTCAATGTGTGCTACATGTCCCCTTTCACAACTGTTGATGTTGATGATCTGTCAAATTTGAGGAAAAATTCTCTTCAAGAAGGAGAGAATGATGCTATACGGATTTCATCAAGACCATTTACTAGAAGCCATGCTCAACACTATCAAAGGATGCAAGGGTTATTCATGAAGATGGAGGTCCTCGAAATGGTATTAAAGGCAAACAAGGGATTTCAGACTTTGAAGATTGCATGGAGTCCTTTTGGCGAGCAGGACCCAATTGGCACATCACCCAATGCACTAGAAGAAGGAGAGAATGATGCAACATGGGAGTAAGCAAGCTGACGCCATGAAGAAGCTTCATGAAAAGGTGCGGCTGCACTTAGAGAAGAAGAACCAAGAAGTAGCAAAAAGGACCATCAAGGGCCGTAAGAGAATCGTGTTTGAACCGGGTGATTGGGTGTGGGTACACTTTCGCAAAGAATGATTCCCCACCCATCGCAAGATGAAGCTTACGCCGAGAGGTGATGGACTATTTCCAGTGATTGAGCGGATCAATGACAACGCCTACAATGTTGCCCTTCCTTCGGAATATCAATTGCACAATTGTTTAAATGTGTGCGACCTGTCCCCTTTGCCAACTGCTGATGCTGATGATCCATCGAATTTGAGGTCAAATTGTTTTCAAGAAGGAGAGAATGATGCAATACGGATTTCATCAAGACTATTTACTAGAAGCCAAGCTCAAGACCTTCAAAGGATGCAAGGGTTATTCATGAAGATGGAGGTCCTCGAAATGCTATTGATAGCAAACAAGGGATTTCTGACCTTGAAGATTGCATGGGGTGCTTTTGGCGAGTAAGACCCACTTGGCGCATTGCCTAATGCACCATAAGAAGGAGAGAATGATGCAATACAAGATTAAGTGAGTTGACGCCATGAAGAAGCTTCATGAAAAGGTGCGGCTGCACTTAGAGAATAAGAACCAAGAAGGAGAAAAAAGGGCTAACAAGGGTCGTAAGAGGATCGTGTTTGAATTAGGTAATTGGGTGTGGGTACTCTTTTGCAAGGAACGTTTCCCCACCCATCGCAAGATGAAGCTGATGCCGAGAGGTGATCGACCATTTCCAGTGTTTGAGCGGCTCAACGACACGCCTACAAGGTTTCCCTTCCTCCGGAATATCAAGTGCACAACACTTTCAATGTGTGCGACCTGTCCCCTTTCCCTACTGCTGATGCTGATGATCCGTCAAATTTGAGGACAAATTCTTTTCAAGAGGAGAGAATGATTCAATACGGATTTCATCAAGGCCATTTACTAGAAGCCAAGCTCAAAACCTTCAAAGGATGCAAGGGTTATTCATGAAGATGGAGGTCCTTGAAATGGTAGTGATGGCAAACAACGGATTTCAGACTTTGAAGATTGCATGGGTTCTTTTGGCGAGCAGGACCCACTTGGCGCATCACCCAATGCACTAGGCGATGGTCCCAGCTCACCTAAAGTTCCAGAATGTGGCCATGGCTTTAGATCACGCAAGAATACTCGCCTACTAGTTCGGTGCATCATCCAATCAACTAGGCGACCAAACCCAGCTGGTTTAGTACTTCGGGTAACTTTTGTGCCTTTTTATCCTAAAACTATAAATAGCTAGTTTGGGTTCATTTTAGACTAAGATTATTTTTGAATGTTGAAAACTGAAAACTCATGTTTGAGTGTTGAGAGCTTGGTTAAGCTTTTGTTGCCTTTTGTTAGAAACGTTGGTTGCTTGGGATATCGATTCCTTGAGGTCATCGTAAGAGTAAGGTTCTATAGTTGGATCATTGAATTGAGGTTATTTGGTTTAATGTACGATTTGGTTGACTCTTTTTCCCTCTTGAGTTTCTATCTATCTATCTTAACTTTATTGTCTTTCGATTTCCACATATTATCATCGTTTCTCTTGTGAGAATCGTATCATTTAGGGTTTAGGGTTAGTAGTTTAGAGTTTGGATTTAGGGTTTAGAGTTTAGGTTTAGGGTTAGTGTTTAGGATTGGGGGTTTTGGGTTTAGGGTTTAGGGTTTAGGGTTTAGGGTTTAGGATTTAAGATTTAGGGCTTAGGATTTAGGGTTTATGGTTTAGGGTTTTGGATTTAAGATTTAGGGTTTAGAATTTAGTGTTTAGGGTTTAGACTTTAGGGTTTAGGATTTAGGGTTTAGGATTTAGGGTTTAGGATTTAGGGTTTAGAGTTTAGATTTTATGGTTTAGGGTGTTTGGTTTAGAGGTTTAGGGTTAGGGTTTAGAGGTTAGACTTTAGGGTTTATGGTTTAGGGTTTAGAGTTTTAAGTTTAGGATTTAGGGTTTAGGGTTTAGGGTTTAGGGTTTAGGATTTAGGATTTATGGTTTAGGGTTTATTTAGGGTTTAGGATTTACAGGTTAGAGTTAAAGTTTAGAGTTTATGGTTGAGGATTTAGGGTTTAGGGTTAGAGTTTAGGGTTTATGGTTTAGGGTTGATGCTTTAGGGTTTCGTGTTTAGGGTTAGGAATTAGGGTTTATGGTTTATGATATAGGGTTTAGGGTTTAGGTATTAGTGTTTAGAGTTTAGGATTTAGGATTTAGGGTTTAGCGCTTGGTTTATGGTTTTGAGTTTAGGTTTGGGGTAGGGTCTAGGGTTTTGGGTTTTGGGTCTAGGGTTTATGGTTATGATTTTAGAATTTAGGGTTTATAGTTTAGGGTTTAAGGTTAGGATTTTAGGATTTAGGGTTTACAGTTTTGGGTTTTGTGTTTGGGTTTCGGGTTTCGAGTTTAGGGTTTAGGGTTTAGTGTTTAGGGTGTGGGGTGTAAGGTGTTAGGATTTAGCATTTAGGATATAGGGGTTAGGGTTAGGGTTTAGGCTTATGATTTAGGATTTAGGGTTTAGAATTTAGGGTTTATGGTTTACGGTTTTGGTTTTTGGATTTAGGGTTAGGAATTAGGGTTTCAAGTTAGGGTTTAGGGTTTAGGGTTTAGGGTTTTGGGTTTTGGGTTTCGGGTATAGTGTTTAGGTTTTAGGGTTTAGGGTTTAGGGTTTAGAGTTTGAGGTTTAGGGTTTAGAATTTAGGGTTTAAGGTTTAGGGTTTTGGAGTTAGGGTTTAGGATTTTGGGTTTATGGTTTATGTTTTAGGATTTAGGATTTAGGATTTAGGGTTTAAGATTTATGGTTTAGGATTTAGGGTTTAAGGTTTAGGATTTAGGGTTTAGAATTTGTGGTCTAGGGTTATTTATGGTTTAGGGTTTAGAATTAGGATTTAGGGTTTAGGGTTTAAAGTTTATCATTTTTTTTTTATTTGAACGACCCTTGCGGGGGTCAGGGGCTGAGCAACACTCACAGGCCTTATCATATATAAATTCAAAAAATACAAGGAGGGGGACATAAATCATACCTCCAATCCTAAGGTGGGTCAATAGTCGACCTACCTACTAAGGTTAGTCGACTGAACCCTATACAATGAGATGTAATATTAGACTAAGCACCTAGAGAGGACTCCTCTCTTAATACAAAATTACTAATAATACATAAATAAGAGAGACTCTCCCCTTACAAGGAGAGAATTTAGAACTAGGCCTAATCAAACAACTATACTTAACTATATAGCTTATTTGAAAAGAATGTATCACAAGAATCCAAATGCAATAAGTGTAGTAGTTATATACTTTCTACTTCTGCAAATTGCACCTCATATTACAATTGATAAACACCATCTGGAACTCATGGTCCTTCGACTTTGCTAAAAAACAATGCTAATAATTTTATTAACATTGCCTTCCTTGTTGTCGACTTTCAATGATCAGGGCGGGTATTTGATCCTTTTAAACTTTTTTCTTCTGAAATTTTGTACTCCCATTTGCTCTAACAGATAGCTCCTTTTTACTGCTCTGGGTAGTTGTTGAGGAGTATAAAAATGTTGTATAATATCATTTTTGTGACTATGTTTAGCCAAAAGGTCTGTTGTACTATTTGCCTCCCTGTAAGTATGAACACATTGAAAGAACACATTTGTTAGCAATTAATTTCAATTCATTTATATACCTATGTAACCTCCAAGGAGTAATAGACATCTGCGATAGCCACTTGGTTAGTAATTCGGAGTCAACTTCTAACAAGATATTATTGTAACCATGTTGGATGCACCAATTCAAACCATAACAGGCAGCTTGCACTTCAGCTTGATTATTTGTGCCCTCACCAAATGGTATAGCAAAGGCATAGATAATGTAACCTCTATCATCTCTTAGGATACCTCCTCCTCCAATTCTTCTAGGATTATATAACGCACTACCATCGGTATTCAATTTATATCTACTAGGAGGTGGAGTCTTCCACATAACTAACGTAACCTTTCTATCTTGTTGACATAGTTCAATACAATCCACTACTGTTGACCATGTTACTGGCAGCTGAAGGTAAGGAAAAACAGACTTAAGAATTAAGACCATATCTCTGAAAATCAGATATATAACTTTAAGGATACTGGATTTCTTTCCTCCAAATTTGGC
>JAJOOO010081029.1:0-17167 GCA_029582685.1 Solanum piurae
AACTTTCCAAGTGTGAATTTTGGCTTGATGAAGTAGCTTTTCTGGGACATGTTGTATCAACAGAAGGTGTGAAGGTGGATCCTAGTAAAATACAAGCAATTGTTGAATGGAGACCTCCCAAAAGTCCAACTGAGGTAAGAAGTTTCTGGGGCTTAGCAGGATACTACAGAAGATTTGTGAAAGGCTTTTCCATTATCACCTCTCCTTTGACTAAGCTCTTGCAGAAGGAAGTAAAGTTTATTTGGGATGACAAATGTCAAGAGAGCTTTGAAACTCTCAAATCCTTGTTGACTCAAGCGCCTATACTTACTCTACCAATTGAAGGAAAAGAGTATGTAGTATACAGTGATGCTTATCACAATGGTCTCAGATGCGTTTTGATGCAAGAAGGGAAGGTAATTTCTTATGCCTCTCGGAAATTAAAATCGCATGAATTGAATTATCCTACTCATGATCTTGAACTTGCTGCTATGGTGTTTGCTTTAAAAATATGGCGGAATTATTTGTATGGAGAGAAATGTCATATATTCACTGATCACAAGAGCTTAAAGTACTTGGGTACTCAAAAGGAGCTAAACCTTCGACAACGTAGATGGCTTGAACTCATCAAGGATTATGACTGCACGATTGATTATCATCCAGGTAAAGCCAATATGGTTGTAGATGCCTTAAGTCGGAAATCCTCCGCAAGCATTTCTTTGAGTCCTTTACCCTTGCTCCTTGAGTTAAGAGCCTTGAATGTTTGTTTTACACTTGATTCAAATGGTTCAGTTATTGCTAATTTGCAAGTAAAGCCAATATTACTTGAACAAGTGAAAGAAGCACAAAAGTTAGATGAGAAACTTGTAAAATTGACCAGAGAAGTTCAAAGTGGGAAAAAACTTGATTTTACATTTACGGAGGATGGTGGCTTATTTTATCAAAACAGGTTATGCGTCCCTAATGATGACAAATTGAGGAGAGAAATATTGAATGAAGCACATACTGCATCATATGCAATGCATCCTGGAGGTACAAAGATGTACCAGACCATCAAAGAAAATTATTGGTGGAATGGTATGAAGAGAGACATTGCGGAGTTCATCTCTAAATGTTTGGTTTGTCAACAAGTAAAGGCAGAACATCAAGTCCCAGTTGGTTTACTACAGCCCTTGTCGATGCCAGAATGGAAATGGGAAAGAATAACAATGGACTTTATTTCAGGACTTCCTCGCACTCAAAGGAACCATGATGCAATATGGGTGATTGTGGACAGGCTAACCAAGAGTGCTCACTTCTTAGCAATCAGGATGGATTACTCACTTGAGCGTTTAGCCGAATTGTACATTAATGAGATTGTAAGACTACATAGGATACCTATATCTATTGTATTTGATCGAGACCCAAAGTTTACGTCTAGATTTTGGGGTAGCTTGCAGGAAGCTTTGGGCACTAAGTTGAAATTTAGCACTTCGTTCCATCCTCAAACAGACGGCCAGTCGGAAAGAGTGATTCAAATTTTGGAGGATATGCTTCGAGCTTGCATTATGGAGTTTGAGGGTAGTTGGGACAAACACTTGGGTTTGATAGAATTTGCTTACAATAACAGTTACCAATCGAGTATTGGAATGCCTCCCTATGAAGCCTTGTACAGAAGGAAATGTCGGACCCCTCTTTGTTGGAGTGAAGTTGGTGCAAGAAAGCTTGTTGGTCCTGAATTTGTGCAACAAACAGAGGACAAGGTAAAAATTATCAAGGATCGTCTAAAGATTTCTTCGGTTAGACAAAAGTTGTACGCTGATCTTAAAAGGCGTGACATTGAATATCAAGTTGGAGATAAAGTATTCTTAAAGGTGTCTCCATGGAAAAAGATTATGAGATTTGGCCAGAAAGGAAAAACTTAGTCCCCGATTTATTGGACCTTATGAGATACTTGAAAGGGTTGGACCAGTTGCATATAAATTAGCTTTGCCACCTAAGTTAGACAAGATCCACAATGTCTTCCATGTTTCTATGCTCAGAAGATATCGTTCTGACCCATCTCATGTTCTTCCAGTTGAATCTATTGAGGTTAATCCCGACTTGACGTATAATGAAGAACCTATTCTAATTAAAGCTCGAGAAGTAAAGCAACTTAGGAACAAGATAATTCCCTTAGTAAAGGTACTTTGGAGGAACCATTCTGGAAAAGAAGCTACGTGGGAAAGAGAAGAAGACATGAGAACCCAGTATCCGCACTTGTTCCGGGACTAGAATAAGGTAAATTTCAAAATGAAATTTCTTTAAGGGGGAGAGAGTTGTAACACCCCGAAAATTCTAACAAGATATCGCAAGTCGATTAACCACTGCTTAATTACTACAATATATTTTATTCTCATTTTGGGAACTTGAAATAATGTTATATTTGCAACCTTGCTTAAAATAATTGTCATCGTAATTTAATGTTTTGTATGGGGGTATTTGTGTAATGTTTTAATTAGAATATGTATAGTTTTAAAAAGGAGGTGAAGGATATATATATATATATATATAGGTGTATATGTATGCAATTGGGCAGCACACAATTATTTGGGAAGCCAACTTTTAGGGACAGTTGTGTATATGATAAGCACCTCTTGTGTTACTATATTTTGACACCTCCTCTTAGGAAATTAGTCTCAGAGGAAGTATAAGTCCCTTAGAACATTATCTAACCTGTTGTTCTTCAAGATCACAAGAGAAAATCTTGGTCCTTTTGGCTGGAAATCGAGTTACACGCTTCTCTTTGGTAAGTAGTAAAACTTGTTTTTGAGCTGGGTAGCGTTTAGTAGATTAAGCATATATCGTTCTGTAGAACTTTGTTTACTGTGAATAAATATGATTTGGAAATATAATTTGTATATGTACAACTCTTATGTTGATGTTAAACTCTAATTTGGTTTTTATGGATTCGAAATATGGGACGCATCATAGGACAAGTTCTGTCTAGATTCTGAAGTTTGAAATCCTGTATAGACAACTTTAAAGAATGTGAGCCAAATTTGACATATACCTCTTTTGTGGCCTCTCCGTGAGCGTGTGAAACTCTTTTGAACACCCCTTGAGCCTTATCTTTCTTTGGAAGAAACTTGATGAACCTTAGACCTTACTTGACCCACTACCTATAATCCTCTTGATTCGTGGTTAGTGAATAGCCAACTTAGGCAAAAGGAGAAGTTGGGGGTGTGGTGAAAAGGAAAAGGAGAAGTCAAGAAGTGCAAGAAAAAGTCTCTCTAACCCATGGTATTGCAAAACAAAATGGAAACCCTTATAAAAAAAAAGAATGTATATATATATAATTTTTGAATAAAGGTGCAAAAGGAATTTGGTTTCCAAGCAATACATGGAGAGTGAATGAAAGGATGACTTAGAAGCACTAGAAGAAAAAGTGACAAGAGAAAAGAAAAGGACGTTTTGAGAACACCACATCTCATGAGGATGAAGAAGTCACTGAGCCTAAATGACCATACCTATGCACTCAGCCCATTACAAGCCTTGAAAAGACCTTTTTGATCTTGAGTAAACCGAACCGAAAGTCGATTGGAAAATAAGGGCAAACCTAAGGGTGAAATCATGCATTGTATTCCTCTTTTTGAGTGTGAGCGTTGCATCTGATTCCTGATCTTAAATTGATTAGCCTCTATGTGTGAATATGGAATAATTCTTTGTGTGAGGGCATTTAGATACTTTCGTTGAGCTTGAACTTACATTACTAGAAAGTATTGTGAGCATGAGAATCTTTGGTAATGGTGTGTCACAACTTGAATCTTTGAGTACACTTGTATCTTCGCATAAGTAGTTTGAAGTCTTATTGTGTACATTCATGATTGAGTCTTGTGTAGCACTGTTTGAGACACCCTTTTTGAACAACTGAATTTTAGTTTGCTTGAGGACAAGCAAAAGTTTAAGTTGGGGGTGTTGATGAGTCCTCAAATTGGACTCATTTAGGGCTATATTCTAATAGAAATTGTGTCCTCAAATGCTTATATTATCTCAATATCTAATGAAAACCTTTAAGTTTCAGGTATTTAAAGTTTGAAGGAATGCATGGACACTACTTCGCAAAAAGGAACAAAAAGGCTGAAAAGAACAAGAAAATGAAGACCTGAGGATCGCCGAGTTCACTTGGCGAATCGTCGAAGGGTCTTACTTCGCCTTTTGTTCCAGTGTGCTGAGCCCTGACGGAAAGGATCAAGTCAGCAGAAAAAGGGAGCAGTCGGCGCATCGCCGAGAATGTCCTTGAAACAGTACTATATCGCCCAATGACCCAGATCACGACGATGCCAAAGGATGGTGCAAGACGGCGATGAACTACACCAAAGGGCGAATCGCCGAATTGATCGGCGATTTCGACTAACGTCGCTGAGTGATCCGCCGCAGCATAGATTTTTGAAAAATATAAATACTCGTTGAATGTTATAGTTTAAGAAGAGATTTTTTAGTATCAATTTTATTATTAGATTTTAGAAAGAATTTTTAGCATCATATTTTAGTACTTTTATTTTACTCTCAAGTTTGTAAGGGTTTGAAGACTTGAAGAAGAAAGGGGTTTCATCTCTTCCAATTTGGAAGTGGGTCTCTTGGATTCTTCTTTATTTGCTTAAATTAAGACTTATTTCTTTATACCCACTTGATTTCAACATCATTGAAGGTATAAATTTCTATCGCTTGATGTGTGGCTAAAAACCCTCATTCTTGGGGTGTGATTTAGCAAATATGTGTTGATATTATTGTTGGGTCTTGCTTGTTGTTAGGTTAGATGTATTTTAATGGTGATTTCACCTAGTGGTTGTGGTTTAATTTAATGGGTTTTTAGTTGCAAATACAAAGCCACCCATGTGTTTTCAGCTTACTCGAGAGGGAGGTCGCGAAACAAAGACTACTAGACTGATGGCCTAAGGAGTGTTCAGCCCGAGAGGGTGAGCCCTAGTCCCATATCCTAACACTCAGCTCGAGAAAGTGAGTGGGGTAAGGCGTAGGCTGTTCTTCATGCGGTAAATGGGTGTCCGAGAGGAACGCATTTGAAATGGGGTAAGTTTCCCGAGAGGGAACTTATTTCCATCTAAAGATTAGCCTAGTCACTATTATCTTGCAAATTTTCTATTGAAAGCATGTACCCAACTATTTATCTCAACTTGTATTGCGATCACATCCCAAGAACTCTTCCCCATACTTGATCTCTTTGTTAATTTTGTTGTTTTTGCTATACTTGTGACAAAACTCCCAAATTGTTATTTGACACTTTTGTGTCGCCCTTTTAATTTACAATGTTTTTACTCGTTAATGTCTTTAGCTACGACTAGTTAGAACTAAATTTTATTTTTCTATTAATTCTCAAAACCGCTCCCTTGGGACACGACCCTAACCCTTGGTTGGGTTACTATACTATTGCACGATTCGTAGACACTCATACTGGAAGTTGTGTCTTTGATTACGCAATTGAAAACATCATCTATGCAAATTCATTTGGTCTCCTCGTAGTCGCACATTCATGTTCGTTCAATTGAGAGCACTATTCAAGTCATCAGTATTGATCGGAACCAAGACTTAAATTTTGCAAAATAACATCTACTTTTAAAACACGAGAGGTGGCCAAAAATATTGGGAAGGGTCAAAATCATTTAAAATCATTTTTGTAATTTAAAACAAAAGGGAGCCATGAGCTCAAATATTAACAAAAAGTAGTGTAAAAACAATTTTAAACAGAACAGCCCAAATATATACAAACCACGAATCACAAATAGCACACAAAAGGTGAGCCTCACCCCACCACAAATAAAAGCAATTTGTCCTCAAATGCAATTAACACATAATCTGAAAGGAAAAATAAAGAAAGACAGAGTGGGAGGTAAAGAGGGAATCCTGTCTAAGTAGTCACTCCATCTTTCTGGGCAACAGTACCCGGAGTGACTTCCAGAAGGACCAGCTCCACTGGATCCAGCAATAGGAGTCTTTGCCAAGGAGGCTTGCACAGCAGCGCCTATCATGATTTCTTCAGTCTCGACTATGTCGTCCGTTGTAGCTCCCTCGAACATCTCTTCGTCAGTCTCTTCCTGTGAGTCAAGGTCGACTATGTGTTTTGCTCTATCCCCATGTCCAGTGGTGGTCTGAGGCATCGCAGGCATGTTTGGAATCTCCTTTGTTCCAAAGATCATGGACACATCGGTGAACTTCAGGGGATTTACATCTTTTCGCAGCTCAGCAATGGTAGCTTTTAAAGCTGTCACTTCATCTGTGGCTCCTTGGTTGTGCTCACACACTGTTATCCTGGCCGCTAAGGCATTAATGATAGTGTTCAAAGGTTTCACAACATCAGATAGGGCAATCTGGATCATGCTTGGAACAGAGGTCTCTAGAGCGGCAGCCCGACGATTAGCAGCTCGACGATCAGCAGAAAGGGAAAGTTGCCCCATCGGAGTAGGGAAGCCTAGGTGAGTGGAGGCCGGGAAATCGCAGCAACAATATTAGATCTGGGAGACCTTGCAGCAGCGGAAGAATCTAGAGGTGGTTCTGCAGGTGATGATTCTGTGTTTCCTGACTCCACCAATGCTGTCTTCTTCCTTTCTGCTTGATCCTTAAGTTACTCGGCTTCGATCCTCCGGATATCAGTTGAGGTTGTGGGCTAATTTCCACATATTTCTTGACATCCCGAGGTACCCGAGCCTATGTGCACAATGATGTGATCAATATTGGGAATAGAAGTGAGGTCTGGCTCTGACTTGCACGCATGAGTATCTCTGAAGCGCTGATTTATCCCAAGTTTATCCGTGTTTCCTCTATGATGCAACCCAGGCAAGCTGCCTTGGCAAGGCGAAGAATTGACTCATTCTGGGATGACATGATTGTGCTGCTGATGAAACCAAACCAGAACCTTACTGCTATGTTTAGTTCTTTGTTTTCAATCGGAGCTCCTTCCGCCAACCATTTCGGAACCTCGTCTGAAATTAGTGGGGCTAACCACTTTTTCATCTCATCCAGTTTCTTTGTTCTGATCAAGTGCTGGCAGTGATCTCCAATATTCGTGGACATGCCCAAAACCACGTTAATCACCTCACTATCACACTTCACCCTCATGTCTTTGACAACCTCATAGTCTACTTCTTTGAAGGTTGCTGCTAGTTGCTTTTTCTGGGGTATTAGTGCACTATATGAACTATAGAACTCTCTTACCCAGTTTGGAATATAAGGACCACGGGGCTTGGTGAAATTTGGAACTTATGGTACCTCAAGAATTCCATTATCTCTGGGTGTCTGTCTATAACCCCGTATATGGACAACCGCTTTTCCTCCAGAATTGTTCTCAGTCCCTCAGGTTTTACTCGATTTGTTGACTTAGGCGGAGGACCCTGTACTGGAGGCGCTAATACCATTGCCTGCTCTGAAACTTGAGATGTAAGAGTGGTAGACTGGGTATTCCTGATCCTGGATGGATCATTCAGCTTCTTAGTTCGTCGCTCAGCCCTCTGTGATATTAACAGATCATCCTCATCAGAACCCACATCTTCACTTTCAGATTGGTTGGGGTCATTTCTGTAAAATCCATCACTGTCAGTGTTTGCATCTGATAGTTCAAGGATTTTATCCTTGCCCTTTCCTCTCCCACCAATTGTTGAAAGTTTAGCAACCTTGCTACTGGATGCATCTGCATCATCATTGATTTTAATCCCTTTTGTTTTACCTTGGGGTGACCTGCTTTCTCTTGTAACTTTAGTTCTAGCCATTTCTGTAAAGAATTTGGGAAGAAGTTAGAACAACTAAATCAAATTTATAGGGACACAATTGCAGACTATCTCGCAGAATAGATCGACGAATCGCCTAATTTCTTTGGCGAGTAGTGCTTTATCCGCTGAAAGCTACAGTGCCATA
The DNA here is from genome assembly GCA_029582685.1 of Solanum piurae. Classification (NCBI taxonomy): domain Eukaryota; kingdom Viridiplantae; phylum Streptophyta; class Magnoliopsida; order Solanales; family Solanaceae; genus Solanum; species Solanum piurae. The sequence continues at coordinate 7,864 of JAJOOO010081029.1, forward strand.
AAGGAGAGGGGTACAGGTAAGGGGTGATCGAGAATTCTTTCGGTGATTCGCCGAATGCCTTTGGCAATCTGTGATTTCTCACCGAAAGCTGCAGAATCCATGTCTCAAGTAGCATGGAATTAAAGGTGATATGGGGTCAATAGGCGAACCGCTGAGTGAGTTGGCGAGCTTAACCTAGCTCGCCAATTGTCCAATCGTGCCTATTTCCCACCTATCTTATCGATTTCAACCCGCAACCCCTGAAAACAAAATCCAAACATGCACTAGATTAATCAAGCTTACAGTTTTGCTCTTTGCTCAACTTAAACAGTATGCAGGATCACCTCATAAAGTTTCATTCATGCTAATTCATCAGAACGGGATTCCAACATTTAAAGCAGAAGGGTTGGATTAGCAAATCAATAGAGGCACTTGAATAGTCTAAAGTTGTCATAAAGACACAATACACAACATGGGATAAAATTGCTTGCAATGAAAGTATAATTATCACAATTAAATGAAGGATTTTGAGGACTAACCTTTTAGGCAGATCAAGTCAAGACTGTGATGCTAGGCAGCAGATTAGTGTAGATCCAAGCACTACTAAATTAGCTAAGATACTCAAGAGATACGAAATTTTTTGAAAATACTAAATAGGTGTGATTTTGCAAAAATCGAGAGTGAGAGAATGTGAAAAAGGTCGAAAGTCAAAACCCATGGCCTTATATAAAAAACATAGATCTCACCCATTCAGCGACATTAGTTTCTTTCGATCCGTTGCTCAGCGATTCGCCTAGTGTCTATCTACTTCATCGAGTTTTACAAGGTCTTCAGTTAAGGTGAGGATCCAAACGGCGGTCTTTGTCGAGGTCGACGATTCGCCAATTGAATTTGTGTAATTCATCCTGTACTTTTCACAAACTTTTCATGCCCAATACTACAAAATCAAGACATCTTTATTTTGATAATAACATACTACAAGCATTTAAGGGTTTTGGGTTGCCTCCCAGACAACGCCTTAGTTAACGTCGTGGCACGACATAGATCAGTATTCAAACTCCATTTTTGGGTTAGCCTTGGTATCACCAGGCAATCCCTAATTTTGTTTCGGGTGGAGATCGGGCGACGCATAACCCATGAGGTTCTCTAGCAGCTGGACAGCTCTGGATTGAGACCAAATCATCCGCTTCATTCCTTCGATGTCTTCCTTCATTTCTTTCAGCTCTCTATCTTGCTCAGTCACCTTGTGGAGAATGCTTGAGAGCATTCCCTCCAGATTTTTAACCTCATAGTCCTTGAGTCTTCTTTGCTCATGAGGAGGGATGTATTTATCCTTCCTCTTACACTGGACCTCGATCTTCACCTTCTTTTTGGCCAACTCATCCATCTGAGTCATTAGGGCGGCTAACATGAAGTCCTTTTCTACTTCTTGATTCATCTCAGCCATTTGATTAAGTAGTTGAGCAGCTATCACATATGGCTATTTCGCGATGCCTCCCAAAATAAGTCGGTCGACCAACCTCTTTTTTCCAGGACCAAGACTTTTGTAGAAACAGTCAATGAGGGCTATGTCGGGAATGTCATGATTTGGGCATTGATTGATCAGTTCATTAAACCTTGCCCATGATTTGTGGATCTGTTCACCCTCCACTTGTTTGAAGGTGAGGATACGATCCCGAAACAGCGTTACCTCTAATGGGTGAAACTCCATAGGCTCCCGACTATAGATCGCCATGCTCACCTCCCCTATTTGGATACAAATAAACCACAAAACAAAACTAAAAATTAAGTGAGTAAACTACAACTAAGAAGAACAAATATTTTACTAATCTAGAAATTCTCAAATAACACCACTCCCCGGCAGTGGCCCCATTTTGATGTTTAAAATGTGTAATCAACGACACAACTTCCAGTACGTGTGTCTACGATCGTGCAATAGTATAGTAACCCAACCAAGGGTTGGGGTTGTGTACCAAGGGAGCAGTTTTGAGAATTAATAGAAAAATAAAATTTAGTTCTAACTAGTCGTAGCTAAAGACATTAACGATTAAAAACATTGTAAATTAAAGGGGGACACAAAAGTGTCAAATAACAATGGGGGTTTTGTCACTAGTAAGTAAAAACAACAAAAATAACAAGGAAATAAAGTATGGGGAAAAGTTCTTGGGGTGTGACCGCAATACAAGTTGAGATAAATAGTTTAGTACATGCTTTTGATAGGAAATTTGCAAGATAATAGTGACTAGGCTAAGCTTTAGATGGAAATAAGTTCCCTCTTGGGCAACTTACCCCGTTTCAAATGCGTTCCTCTCGGACATCCATTTGCTGCATGAAGGCCCGCATACGCCTTACCCCACTCACTCTCTCGAGCTGAGTGTTAGGATATGGGACTAGGGCTCACCCTCTCGGGATGAACCTCATGTCGACCCACTCCTTAGGCCATCAGTCTAGCGATCTTGGTTTGACGACCTCCCTCTCGAGCAAGCCGAAAACATATGGGTGGCTTTGTATTTGCAACTACCAACCCATTAAATTAAACCACAACCACTAGGTGAAATCACCATTAAAATACATCTAACTTATGAGTAAGCAAGACTCAACAGTAATATCAACACATATTTCCTAAATCACACCCCAAGAATGGGGGTTTTTAGCCACACATCAAGAGATAGAAATTTATACCTTCAATGATGTTGAAATCAAATGGGTATAGAGAAATAAGTTTTGATTTGAGCAAAGAAAAAAGAATCCAAGAGACCCACTTCCAAGTTGAAAGAAATGAAACCCTTTTCTTCATCAAGTGTTCAAACCCTTAAAAACTTGAGAGTAAAATAAAAATTACTAAAATTATATTAATTGTTCTCTATTCAAAGTCTGATACTAAGAATGTAATACTTAAAACTGATACTAAGCTATAACTCTCAACGAGTATTTATAGTTTTCAAAAATCTGTGATGCGGCGGATCACTCGGCAACATTAGTCAGAATCGCTGATCGACTCGGTGATTCGCCCTTTGGTGTAGTTCATCACCGTCTTGCACCATCTTTCGGCATCGTCATGCTCTAGGTCATTGGGCGACATAGTACTGCTTCGCGGACCTTCTCGGCGATGCGCCGACTGCTCCCTTGAACCACTGACTTGATCCTTTCTTTCAAGGCTCAGCACACTAGAACAAAAGGTGAAGTGAGACCCTTCGGCGACTCGCCAAGTGGACTCAGCGATCCTCAGCCCTTCATTTTCTTGTTCTTTTTAGCCTTTTCGTTCCTTTTTTTGAAGTAGTGTCCATGCTTTCCTTCAAACTTTAAATACCTGAAACTTAAGGGTTTTCATCAGATATTGAGATAAAATAAGCATTTGAGGAAACAATTTCTATTAAAATATAGCCCTAAATGAGTCCAATTTGTGGACTCATCAAACCACATAAAATATGACCACGGACTTGAACCGAGGTTAAGGTAGCTATGGACTTGAACCATGGCGATATATAACAAGGCAAGGACTTAAACCCCGCCCAGTGGAGTGAACTGGGACTTGAACCACGAGTAGAGGCGAGTCAGTTAGAAATAGGATCAGCTGTCAACCAAACATCACGGGGAGTACCTTCAAATCGAGTGCCATCAATAAATCACTCCAGCCCGAATCGTATCCAACCAGAATCGTCGAGTGTCTTCCAAACCAAGAATTTGAATACATCGGAACCGACGGTACAAGGAATTATGGATATAAGGTTCCAAGAGCGGTGCTACTGTCTGGTTAAGGCCTAGACTATCAGGCTCAAGTCTACTATATTAGTCTACAGGCAGCTAAGCCGTCCGAAGCGACGTCGAAGAGGTTTCAAGGCCTAATGGCCCTAAAATATGCAAGTTTATGGAAATCACTAGTCTAAGCCTAGACTAAGGCCAAACATGCTTTCAAATATACACACAAGCCATAAAAAGGGCACACCACAAGGTACGGATGATCAATAATTACATTAAACATGCTTCAGTAACTTGGAGTACCCAAAATTAGAGCCTAAGTCATGGTTACTAGGAATTTAGCATGCTCAACAACCAATTACCCCCGAAATCACATAAAACAACATACAAATGCTAAATCATGCTCAATATCTAAGGAGAGGGAAGTCGTAGCCTACCTGTAGGCCGACCGCGCGCGCTCCAAATTACGTAGCCGGAGCCTTTCCCTTCCGTGCAGCCTCAGAACGCTGCCACACTATCAAAATAGAATCACAATGATAATACGAGCTTTTTGACACCAAAATCATAATTTTCGGAGTTGGATCCAAAATCGGGCCTAAAATGGGATTGTGGGACCCGTGATGGAAACCCCGAATTTGACACCGCAAAAAAGGTATAAACACAACATGGAACTTGTACCCCAAAATGGGCACAATTCGAGGATCGAAATGAAAGAAATTTGATCATGCAACGAAAATTGGATTTATGGGAAAATCAAGAAGAGGGCAGCCCCTTTGGGGAAGAAATTACCTCAAAACGTCGATCTTCACACTTCTCCGAGCACTCCACAGCGAACCCACAATCCACATGAACACCCATCACTTTGAATCACCTAAATCGGAGCTCCATAGCTCAAGAAATCAAAACCTCCATTAAAGAGAAGAGTCAACAGGAGGGAAGCAGATAAAACCAAGAAAACGCCCCCAAACGAAGCTTCCCCAGCACATTCCGATCAGAACACTGCATTCCCACGGAAAAACCACACAATTTAGAGCTTTGAATCACTCAATTTGGAGCTCTATAGCTCAAGATATGGCAATTGAAAATGAAGGTTGAAAGCTGAAATGGGGCTTTTAAAGGACGAATCAAAATCTGGTCGCTAAAAGGGCTGCACCAGATTTCAGTTTTTCCTATTTTAAAAGTCTCTGATTGGGTGCTCGGAATTCATTCGGAATCTTGTGCGAGCAAACGAGCCATGCTACCCCACTACATTCAATGTTTCAGACTCAATGGCGCAGTCGGAATTCCCATACGAGGTCATTTTGACTGAATGTGGGTCCCACACCTAAATGCTATTTTTAGCCAAATTCCACAACGGGCCTCAGGATTAAACCGGAAGCCTCAGGAGGCAAACAAAGGGCATTCTAGACCAAACTCGACATTCAGAACTAACCGCGCTGATGGAATTTTCATCCGAGCCCGTTTTCCAAGAATGTTGACCAAAGTCAATCTTAGGCCAAATTTCAAAGGCTAAAACGCCAAATGGTCCCAAACTCGCACCGAAGGCCTGGGGACTCGTTCCGACCATGCTTATAGCCTAATTTGGCCATTTTAGAGCTGATGGAACCGTCAAAATTCTGTCCTGAGGTCGTTAACCTTATATTTTGACTAAAGTCAACTTTTCAAGGTTCAAAAGCTACAAAACAGGAAACGGGTCTAAAACCCCAAACGAATGAACAGATGACCGAATAGTCAGTGCCAGCAAGCCATAAATAACTTGGAGTCGCTGTAGGAACGCTCTATATGTCGAAAAGAATGCAATAACGCAAAAATGACCTGGAGGGTCATTACATTTGGACAGTTACGAAAAAGTGTAAAATTTTGATCATCTTTTTGTTTTGATATTCTAAGGTCATTGGTGCAGTTTGAGAATTTTTTGAGGTGTTTTGATGTACTTTTCTTGATTTTTATATGTTTCGTACATTTAGAGGAAAAAATAATTTTTTTGTTATTTTTCGAACAGTTATGAAAAAGAGTAAAATTTTGATCATTTTTTTGTTTCAATATTCTTAGGTCATTGGTGCAGTTCTACAATTTTTTGAGGTCTTTTGATGTCTTTCCTTGAGTTTAATATGTTTCGTACGTTTACAAAGGAAAAATTAAATTTTAGTTATTTTTCAGACAGTTACAAAAAACTATAAACTTTTGATCATTTTTTTGTTTCGATATTCTAAGGTCATTGGTGCAGTGTGAGAATTTTTTTTATGTATTTTTCTTGATTTTTATATGTTTCGTACATTTATGAGGAAAAATTAATTTTTTGTTATTTTTCGGACAGTTACGAAAAAGAGTAAAATTTTGAACATTTTTATGTTTCGATATTCTAAGGTCATTTGTGCAGTTTGAGAAATTTTTGAGTTGTTTTGTTGTACTTTTCTTGATTTTTTATATGTTTCATACGTTTATGAGGAAAAATTAAATTTATTCTTATTTTTTAGACAATTACGAAAAAGTGTAAATTTTTAAGTATTTTTTTATCTCGATATTCTAAGGTCAGTGGTGCAGTTTGAGAACTTGTTGATGTACTTTTCTTGATTTTTATATGTTTCGTACATTTACAAGGAAAAATTAATTTATTTTGTTATTTTTCGGACAATTACGAAAAAGAATAAAATTTTGATAATTTTTTGTTTCGATATTCTAAAGACATTGGTGCAGTTTTAGAATTTTTTGAGGTGTTTTGATGTACTTTTCTTGATTTTTATATGTTTCATACATTTACGATAAAAAAATTATTTTTTTCTTTAAAGGGTCAAATTTTGATCATTTTTTTGTTTCGATATTCTAATGTCATTGGTGTAGTTTGAGAATTTTTTGAGGTGTTGTGATGTACTTTTCTTGATTTTTATATGTTTTGAACATTTACGATGAAAAATATTTTTTTTGTTAATTATCGGACAGTTACGGAAAAGAGTAAAATTTTGATCATTTTTTGTTTCGATATTGTAAGGTAATTGGTGCAGTTTGACAATCTTTTTATGTACTTTTCTTTATTTTTATATGTTTCGTACATTTAGGAGGAAAAATTAATTTTTTTGTTAATTTTTGGACAGTTACGAAAAATAGTAAAATTTTGATCATTTTTTTGTTTCGATATTCTAAGGTCATTGGTGCATTTTGTGAATTTTCAGGTGTTTTGATGTATTTTTCTTGATTTTTATATGTTTCGACATTTATGAGGAAAAAATAATTTTTTTGTTATTTTTCAGACAATTACGAAAAAGAGTAAAATTTTGATCATTTTTTTGTTTCGATATTCTAAGGTCATGGGTGCAGTTTGAGAAATTTTTGATATACTTTTCTTGATTTTTATATGTTTGTTAAATTTTCAAGGAAAAATTATTTTTTTGTTATTTTTCAGACAGTTACGAAATAGAGTAAAATTTTGATCATTTTATTGTTTCGATAATCTAAGGTCATTGGTGCAGTTTGAGAATTTTTTAGTTGTTTTGATGTACTTTTCTTTATATTTATATGTTTCGTACATTTACGAGGAAATATTAAATTTTTTGTTATTTTTCGGACAGTTACAAAAAAGAGTAAAATTTTGATCATTTTTTTTGTTTCGATATTCTAAGGTAATTTTTGCAGTTTGAGAATTTTTTGTGGTGTTTTGATGTACTTTCTTAATTTTTATATGTTTCGTACATTTACGAGGAAAAAATATTTTTTTTGTTATTTTTCTGACAGTTACGAAACAAAGTAACATTTTGATCATTTTTTTGTTTCGATATTCCATGGTCATTGGTGCAGTTTGAGAAATTTTTGAGGTGTTTTGATGTATTCTTCTTTTTTTTATATGTTTCGTACAATCACAAGGAAAAATTAATTTTTTTGTTATTTTTTGGACAATTACGAAAAAGAGTAAATTTTTTATCATATTTTTGTTTCGATATTCTAAGGTCATTGGTGCAGTTTTAGAATTTTTTTAGATGTTTTGATGTTCTTTTCAAGATTTTTATATGTTTCGTAGATTTAAGAGATTAATATTTTTGTTATTTTTCGGACAGTTAAGAGAAAGAGTAAAATTTTGATATTTCTTTTGTTTCGATATTCGAAGGTCATTGTGCAGTTTGAGAATTTTTTGAGGTGTTTTTATGTACTTTTTTTTATTTTTATATGTTTCGTACATTTAGAGGACAAAAGAATTTTTTTGTTATTTTTCGAACACTTAAGAAAAAGAGTAAAATTTTGTTCATTTTTTTTGTTTTGATATTCTAATGTCATTGGTGCTGTTTGAGAATATTTGAGGTGTTTAGATGTAATTTTCTTGTTTTTTATATGTTTCTTACTTTTACGAGGAAAAAAATAATTTTTTTTGTTATATTTTGGACGGTTACGAAAAAGAGAAAAAATTTGATCATTTTTTGTTTCAATATTCTAAGGTCATTGGTGCAGTTTGAGAATTTTTGAAGATGTTTTGATGTACTTTTCTTGATTTTTATATATTTTGTACATTTAAGAGGAAAATTTATTTTTTTTGTTATTTTTCGGATAGTTACGAATAAGAGTAAAATTTTGATGATTTTTTTGTTTCGATATTCTAATGTCATTGGTGCAGTTTGAGAACTTTTTAAGGTGATTTGTTGTAATATTCTTTTATTTTATATGTTTTATACTTTTACGAGGAAAAAATATTTTTTTTGTTATTTATCGGACACTTATAGAAAAGTGTAAAATTTTGTTAATTTATTTGTTTCGATATTCTAAGGTCATTTGGTGCAGTTTGAGAATTTTTTTAGGTGTTTTGATGTACTTTTCTTAATTTTATATGTTTCGTACATTTACGAGGAAAAAATAATTTTTTGTTATTTTTTTTTACAGTTACGAAAAAGAGTAAATTTTTTATCATATTTTGGTTTCGATATTCGACAGTCATTGGTGCAGTTTGAGAATTTTTTGAGGTGTTATGATGTAGTTTTCTTGATTTTTATATGTTTCGTACATTTATGAGGAACAATTAAATTTTTTGGACAGTTACGAATAAGAGTAATATTTTAATCATTTTTTTGTTTCAATATCCTAAGGTCATTGGTGCAGTTTGAGAACTTTTTGAGGTGTTTTGATGTACTTTTCTTGATTTTTATATGTTTCGTACATTTACGAGAAAAAATAATTTTTTTGTTATTTTTCAGACAGTTACGAAAAAGAGTAAATTTTTGATCATTTTTTTGTTTCGATATTCGAAGGCAATTTGTGCAGTTTGAGAATTTCTTGAGGTGTTTTGATGTACTTTTCTTGATTTTTATATGTTTCGTACATTTACGAAGAAAAATAATTTTTTTGTTATTTTTCAGACAGTTACGAAACAAAGTAAAATTTGGATCATTTTTTTATTTCGATATTCTAAGGTCATTGGTGCAGTTTGAGAAATTTTTGAAGTGTTTTGATGTATTTTTCTTGTATTTATATGTTTCATACATTTACAAGGAAAAAATAATTTTTTTGTTAATTTTCGGACAGTTATGAAAAAGATTAAATTTTTTATCATATTTTTGTTTCGATATTCTAAGGTCAAAACTCAAGCCCAAGCCGACCCTGTTGAACCATTTGCTAGTCCGCATGGCAGCCACACACAATCAAGAAA
>JAJOOO010081031.1:0-11709 GCA_029582685.1 Solanum piurae
TCCATGGATATGTTATTGGCCACCCAATAATTTGTGTGCTAGGAGATATGACCCTCCAAAGTAGACCCTCGAAAAAGGCTTCACTTGGAAATTTCGGATTTTGATACGGTTGCTCTAAAATTTGGGTTAGACCCATTTACCACTCAAAATGACCCCCTAAATAAGAATATGAAGTTGGATTTTTTCAAAAAACGAAACAGATTTTTTAATATACAAGCTAAACAAGTTCCCGGTAACTTTCGAAGCACATTTTTAAGAAATTTTTGGGTCATTTCAAATATAATCATTTCATTAAGTTCTCGACTCCAAACTCACATATGAGGCTCTAGTTTCACTCTATCATTTTCCGAGTCGTTACAATCTCCAACTGATATTAGGAGTTTCTTGGGTTTGGCTGGATATTATAGAAGGTTCGTAGAGGGGTTCTCGTCTATTTCGTCCCCTTTGACCAAGTTGACTCAGAAAATAGTGAAGTTTCAATGGTCTGAAGCTTGTGAGAAAAGATTTCAGGAATTGAAAAAGAGGTTGACTACTGCTCCAGTGTTGACATTACAATAAGGTACGCATGGCTTTGTTGTCTATTGTGATGCGTCTAGAGTTGGTTTGGGTTGTGGGTTAATGCAGAATGGAAAGGTTATAGCTTATGCCTCCAGACAGTTGAAAGTTCATGAAAAGAACTACCCAACCCATGACTTAGAGTTGGCTGTTGTAGTATTTGCTTTGAAAATATGGCGCCATCATCTTTATGGTGTTCATATGGATGTGTTCACCGATCACAAGAGTCTTCAGTATGTGTTTAGTCAGAAAGAGCTTAATCTCAGACAGAGAAGTTGGTTAGAGTTACTCAAAGATTATGACATGAGTATTCTTTATCACCCAGGTAAGACTAATGTTGTTGCCGATACCTTGAGTAGATTATCTATGGGTAGTACCACCCACTTTGAGGAAGATAAGAAAGAGCTAGCAAAGGATGTGCACAGACTTGCACGCTTAGGAGTCCGACTAATGGATTCCACAAAAGGAGGAGTAGTGGTGATGAATGGGGCTGAATCATCATTAGTGTCAGAAGTAAAAGGGAAGCAGGATCAAGACCCAATTTTGCTTGAATTGAAGGCAAATATTCATAAGCAAAAAGTGATGGCTTTTGAACAAGGGGGAGATGGTGTTTTGAGGTATCAAGGTAGATTGTGTGATTGATTCCAAGGGTAATTGGGATGATCACCTATCTCTTATTGAGTTTGCCTACAACAATAGTTACCATGCTAGCATCCAAATGGCTCCATATGAGGCTCTTTATGGGAGAAGATGCAGATCTCCTATTGGACGGTTTGAGGTTGGTGAAGCTACGTTGATAGGACCAGACTTAGTTTATCAAGCTATGGAGAAAGTGAAAGTTATTCAGAGAGATTAGAAATAGCGCAGAGTCGTCAGAAGTCCTACACTGATGGTAGGAGGAGGGAGTTAGAGTTTGAAGTGGATGATTGAGTATACTTGAAAGTTTCACCCATGAAGGGTGTTATGAGATTTAGTAATAAGGGGAAACTTATCCCCCGGTATATTAGTCCTGACCGGATATCAAAAAGGGTTGGAAAGGTAGCTTATGAGTTTGAGCTACCACAAGAGTTAGCAGCGGTTCATCCGGTATTTTCACTTTTCCTTGTTGAAGAAGTGAATGAGAGATCCTTCACTTATCATACCAACTGAAGATATTGGTATCAAGGATAGCTTACCTTATAAGGAGATTCTGGTTTAGATTCTAGATCGTTAAGTTCGCAAGTTGAGGACTAAGGAAATAGCATCAGTCAAAGTTATTAAGAGGAACTAGGTTGTTGAGGAAGCTACTTGGAAAGATGAATAGGATATGAAGAAGAGATATCCACATCTCTTTGAAACTGGAGAAATTCCAGATCAAGACACTAATCCTTTTCTTGGCTTTTATTTATAAGATTAGCATGTTGTAATTGCATTGCTTGTTGGGTGTTTGAGTTAAATGTTAAATGTTGCACCCTTAGCCTACTAAGAGTAATCTCATTCGAGGACAAATGTTCCCAAGGAGGAGATATTGTAACATCTCGCAAATTGAAAGAACTAAAAAGAGCTAGAATTAGAAAGAGTGTTTTTTTTTGGAAATAATAAAAATCTGGAAAATTGGTTAAGTTAAGTTAAGTTTGAGTTTCTGGTCAACTTAAAATGACCATAACTCCTAGCTCAGGATTAATTAGGTGTGTTTCCAAATATCGTAGGAAAAAATATTGGAATAATCTTTCCAACGCCGTCGAGTTTGCGCGATTCTGAGTTTGTATGAGTGAGTTATGCCCGTTGGAAGTTGGGTTGTTCAAATAAGGAAAGTTCAATTCGGATTTTAGAAGGGCATTATGGTTTTTTCACCACCCAATTAAGTTAATTCGTTTTTAGCAATTAAATTGGGCTCTAAACTGAATTGGTTCAGTTTAGTCAATTTGAAATTTACGCTAGGGTTTTTGGAGAAAGAACGCAAGAGGAGAAAAGAGGAGAAAGAGCAAAGTTCATCGTTCTTGAAGGTTTAGCTTGTGGATTTCGACAAGGGTTGATCATTAAATAGGTATGTGAGTCTTTCGTAGCGTTGGGTTCGTTCACCCTCACGCCAATCATGTTATTTCAGCGAAGTTTGTTCTAGAAAGTTGAAAGTTGATGAATCTTCAATGGTGTTCTTGAAATTGGCCTTCGTTCTTGAGTTAGGTTGAGATTGAGGAGTTCCTTGAGGTTAAAATGTTGTTTCCTTGAGTTGTTTGAGTTAGGTTCTTGTGTATACATATTGGGTATCTGAATCTAAAGGGAATTTGAGAAAAAGAACCGAGTTTAGTAGAATTAGGCTAAGAAAACGAAGAAGGAACAAGTCGGGCAGAAACAGGGTACCAGGTCAGCAACGCGGACCTGTTCCTCATATGTGTAACTTTCTCTTCGCTTCGCGGAGAGGTCACAGACCTCTCTACCTCAAAAGTTATTTCGAGACCAAATATTTAAATGCGTCTCCGCATCGCGGACCAATCCTCAGACAATGATTTTTTTTATCTTTTCTCATGTTTAGCTATCTAAAAACACTCCTAAACATCATGAGATCTTTCCTATGACAAATCATAATCCTTGAATCCATAATTCAATTCAAAGAAAAGTTAAGAGTCAAGTTTAGATTTTAAGAGTCAAGTCAAGAGAAGTTAAGAGTCAAGTCAAGAGAAGTCAAGAGTCAAGTTAAGAGAAGTTCATTAAGTTTTCCAAAAGTCTTTTATAAATGTTTTAACTTTGTTTTAAGAATTGAGTTTTGAGTTGAGTAAAGAGTAAAGTTTGAAGTTCATTTCTTCAAAAGAGTATATTGCTACTATGTATTCCCAAAGAGTAAATGTTTTCACATTTAAACAAGAAAGGAAACTGAGATTTCCAAAAGAGCCTTTGAGTTAGTTTTCAGTAAAGAGTAAGAGTAAAGTTCATTCTTCAAAGTTTATACGGGAACTAAGTATTCCCAAGAGTTAAGATGTTTTCACATTTGAGCAAGAAAAGAAACTGATATTTCCAAAAGAGCTTTTAAGCTAAGTTTTTGAGTAATTATCTCAAACCAAAGAAACAGTATTGTTTTTACAAACATATGAGCTAAAGTATATTTTGGGAGAGCACCGATATGAGGATGAGTTTGAGTTCAGATAACTCACGTCTCCATAAACCATATAGCTATCATGGGTAGTAAAGGATCATACTTTTTAGATGATTCCTTAAGATGCTTTTAGCATAGACTAGTGGATCCACTTAGTTAAGCATTCTATATGACGGCAAAGTATAGGACAGTTCTACTAGCATGGAAGAAGTTGTATCACCACTTAGGCTCATAGTGGTGGTTGTCGGTTAGAGAAAGTCCCACAGAAAACTATATTACTTTATTATATGAGTAAAGTTGAGTTTGTTATTGCATTTTCTTTAACGAACTAAGTTGTTTTCCACTGTTTTACAAGCTTTTCACATATTGCATGTGTTTTATTGCTTTATATTGAGTTAAGTTATTCATGAGTTGAGAAGATCCAAGGTAAGTGTTTCTTTCATATTCTTTTCAAGCTTAAGTTATGTTTAGTATTCCAACTCGCATACTCGTACATTCAATGTACTGATGCCAGTTGGCATGCATCTTATTATGATGCAGACGCAGGTAATCAGGATCAGCATCCAGCGCCTCGTTAATCCAGTTGAGCACTCAAAGTCAGTTGGTGAGCCTCCTAGATTTCCGGAGGATCCTTTTTATTGCTTTCAGTATTTTAGTTCATTAGGATGTCATGGTTCTTGTCCCGACGTACATCTCAGTTGTTTAGAAACTTCATAGACAGAGTTAGTGATGTTAGTTCATGAGTCTTTACTTTCCCTTTTCAGTTAAGTTGAAACTTGAGTTGCCACTTTGGCTGTGAATGTTAGTATAATACATTCTAAGTTATATTTTGAGCAGTTCAGTTTACTTGTTTTAAAAGTATTTATCTTGAGTAAAGTCTTCCGCTGAGTAAGTAGGCAGGCCAAGGGTTCGCTTGGGGCCAACAATGGTTCTCGAGTGCCGGTCACGTCCAGGGTGTAGGCTCGAGGCGTGACAAAAAGTTGTGAAGCCTTAAGAGGAAATAACTAAGATGGATGTTGATTTTGCTATGGGAATTCACTTGGAAGAAGAAATAATTACAAAAATCCTCATCAGGCACTTTTTCGATTCAAATGTGTTATGAAGTCTTGGATGACATTAATCAAAAAACCTTACTTTATAATGAAGCATCTCAATCATGCCAAGAATAACCAAATATCTCAAAAAAAATGTTTTCTTAAAGACAACCTTTCCTTCCAATATGGCCTTTCAAAATTGCTTTCAAAAAATAGTCATGCACATGTCACTGAAGTTAAAATAAAAATAGTTCAAGTCAGATAAAAATAACTGAATTTCATGATAAAAAGAACATGTAGGGTGTAGAGTCTTAAGCTTAAGATTAACATTTAAACATTGATGTAGCTTAAGATTAGTTATATTACTATAAGATTGGATTGTAGAGTCTAATCTCAATCTAACTAATGAAAGCATGACTATATAGTGAAAACGCCATCTCAAGTAGAAAAGCAAAAGGAGTAAACAAAAGTAGTTATATTTTTTTTACATATAATATTTTCATGATACTCCCTATATTCCCTATTAAGTGTAATTTTTTAGGCAATGCACGCCTATTAAGAAAAATATTCAAGAGCATACTTTAAATCATAATTTGGAATAGAATAAGTACGTTTCACGCACATTCTTGGAATAACAAATCACATTCCAAAAACACTTAAGTGTTTTCGAATATTAACTTCTAAAGTAGGTTGTGATTTATTGATGAAAATATGTATAAATATGGGTCAATCTATTTTTAATCCAATCGAATGGTCACCTAGTTTAGATTTTTTAATTTTTTTAGGGTAAGGAAGATGAAAAAGGGGAGAGGATTACATGGTGGGAGATTGAATCTACACCATGTGAAAATTTACATAGCCAATAGACTAAGCTACTAAGATTCTCTAATACGAATACTGGACATTGGATGAGAAATCCAAAGAAAAACCTAGTTTTTGGGATTTAAGGCATTATTATTATTATTATAATATATATTCACAAATTAGAATATTACTACTCCAAGCATTTGTAATTTTTTGCTCTTGTGAGTAGAAGATTATTTAAAATTAAGAAGCAAAAAGATATAGAGTAAGTTTCTTTCGCTAATTCATTATCTACAAAGAGATGATTAACATTTTTCTATTTTGTATTCATGCAACAAAACCAACTCTAAAAAAGAGTTAATCTTGAACCTAGACATAGCATTATTCAGTGAAATTTTGTTTTTGGTCCAAGAAATTTCAAATAAGGACACTTTAAAAGAAAACTCCTTGAACCATATATAATTAAGGCTATGAGAGGTGGTACCTTTATTTCTAAAGAATATCTACACTGTTAGTTTCATGATTGTGTAAATTGTGTTGATATGTGTACGTTACACTCATTAATAAACTATATTGTAATATTTTGTATTTCAAAGAAAGACCATATTGGAAAGAAAGGTTGTCCTTAAGAATGCAATTTTTTTTGGGAATTTTGATTAATTTTTGCATGATTGAGATGTTTCATCACAAAGTAAGGTTCATTGATCAATGTAATCAAAGACATCAAAAACACATTTGAATCTAAAGAGAACCTATTGCGGAATTCGTAATTATTTATTCCTCCAAATGAATCCCCGTAGCGAAATCAACATCCATCTTAGTTATGATATTTCCTTTGAATGCTTCACAACTCTCTTCTGTGCAATTAAAATTATGTTTACATAGAGGTGAATCAAGAATCTTGAGTATATGGATATGAAATTAAAAAGGTAACTTGTTGGTTTTGAAAAGGTAGCCTTTTCTAGAATCCAAATATATAAACTCAAGATTTGGAATCTGTCGCTATGTAAGCACAATTTTTAATTACAGGGAAGAAAGTTGTGAAGCCTTAAGAAGAAATAACTAAGATGGATGTTTATGTTGCTATGTGAATTCA
Organism: Solanum piurae; assembly: GCA_029582685.1. Taxonomy (NCBI): domain Eukaryota; kingdom Viridiplantae; phylum Streptophyta; class Magnoliopsida; order Solanales; family Solanaceae; genus Solanum; species Solanum piurae. Next base: position 6,560 of record JAJOOO010081031.1, read on the forward strand.
CTTGGAAGAAGAAATAATTACGAAAATCCTCAACAGGCTCTCTTTCGATTCAAATGTGTTATGAAGTCTTGGATGACATTGATCAACGAACCTTACTTTATAATGAAGCATCTCAATCATGCCAAGAATAACCAAAATTCTCAATAAAATTAGTTTTCTTCATGACAACCTTTCCTTCCAATATGGTCTTTCAAAATTGCTTTAAAAAATGCATGCACATGTCACTGAAGTTAAAATAAAAATAGTTCAAATCAGATAAAAATAACTGAACTTCATGATAAAAAGATTATGTAGGATGTAGAGCCTTAAGCTTAGAATTAGCGTTTAAACATTGATGTAGCTTAAGATTAGTTATATTACTATAAGATTGGATTGTAGAGTCTAATCTCAATCTAACTAATGAAAGCATGACTATATAGTGAGAGCACATCTCAAAGTAGAAAAGCAAAAGGAGTAAACAAAAAGAATTATTTATTTTTACATATAATATTATTCTATAATCTTTTCATGATACTCCCTATATTCCCTATTAAGTGTAATTTTGAGGGAATGCACGCCTATTAAGAAAAATATTCAAGAGCATACTTTAAATCATAATTTGGAATGGAATGAGTACGTTTCACACACGTTCTTGAATGAAAAAAAATACATTCCAAAAAAACTTAAGTGCTTTTGAATATTAAATTCTAAAGTAGATTGTGATTTTTTTCATGAAAATATGTATAAATATGGGTCAATCAATTTTTAACCCAATTCATTGGTCACCTAGTTCATATTTTTTTTAACTTTTTAAGGATAAGGAAGATGAAATGGGGGAGGGGATTACATGGTAGGAGATTGAATCTACACCAGGTGAAAATTTACATAGCCAATAAACTAAGCTACTAAGATTCTCTAATACGAATACTGGACATTGGATGAGAAGTCAAAAGAAAAACCCAGTGTTTGGGGTTTAAGACATTATTATTATTATCATATATATTGATAAATTACAATATTACTATTCCAAGCATTTGTAATTTTTTGCTCATGTGAGTAGAAGATTATTTAAAATTAAGAAGTAAAAAGATATAGAGAAAATTTCTTTTGCTAAGTCACTATCTACAAAGAGATGATTAACATTTCTCTATTTTGTATTCATGCAACAAATAAAATTCTAAAAATGAGTTAATCTTGCACCTAGATATAGCATTATTCAGTGGAAAATTATTTTTTTGGCCAAAAAATTTCACAGAAGAAGGATACTTTAAAATAAATCTCCTTGAACCATATATAATTAAGGATAGGAGAGGTGGTACCTTTATTTCTAAAGAATTTCTACCCTGTTTCATGATTGTGTAAATTGTGTTGATATGTGTACGTTAAACTCATTAATAAATTATAATGTAATATTTTTTATTTCAAAGAAAGAGCATATTGGAAAGAAAGGTTGTCCTTAAGAATGCAATTTTTTTTGGGAATTCTGATTATTTTTTTCAGGATTGAGATGTTTCATCACAAAGTAGGGTTAATTGATCAATGTAATCCAAGACATCAAAAATACATTTGAATCTAAATAGAGCACGTTGTGGATTTCCGTAATTATTTATTCGTCCAAGTGAATTTCCGTAGCAAGATCAACATCCATCTTAGTTATGACTTATTTTCTCTGCATGCTTTACAACTCTCTTCTGTGCAATTAAAATTATGCTTACATAGAGGTGAATTCAGAATCTTGAGTTTATGGATATGAAATTCTTAAAAGGTAACTTGTTGGGTTTTGAAAAGGTAACCTTTTCTAGAATCCAAATCTATAAACTCAAGATTTGGGATCCGCCTCTATATAAGCACAATTTTTAATTACATGGAAGAAAGTTGTGAAGCCTTGAGAGGAAATAACTAAGATGGATGTTGATGTTGCTATGGAAATTCACTTGGAAGAAGAAATAATTACGGAAATCCTCAGCTAACTCTCTTTATATTCAAATGTGTTATGAAGTCTTGGATGACATTGATCAACGAATCTTACTTTATAATGAAGCATCTCAATTATGTCAAGAATAACCAAAAATATAAAAAAAAAAATTGTTTTCTTAATGACAACCTTTCCTTCCAATATGGCCTTTCAAAATTACTTTCAAAAATTCATGCACATATCACTTAAGTTAAAATAAAAATAGTTCATGTCAGACAAAAATAACTGAACTTCATGATAAAAAGAACATGTAGGGTGTGTAGTTTTAAGCTTAGGATTAGCGTTTAAACATTGATGTAGCTTAAGATTAGTTATATTACTATAAGATTGGATTGTAGAGTCTAATCTCAATCTAACTAATGAAAGCATGACTATATTGTGAAAACACCATCTCAAGTAGAAAAGCAAAAGGAGTAAACAAAAAGAGTTATATGATTATTACACATAATATTATTCTTTAATCTTTTCATGATACTCCCTATATTCCCCAAGAAGTTTAATTTTTGAGGCAATGCACACCTATTAAGAAAATATTTAAGAACATTCTATAGATCATAATTTCCACTATTGTCCTTTGTGAAATTATAAATATAACCTTGTAAGTAGTGAACTCATCTCCTAGAAAATATAAAACTTCAATAAAGGAAAGGGAAAATATGAAAAAAAATTCAAACATCTATCTTGAACTTTGAATTTTCAACTAGTTTAAAAAATGAAAAAAGGTTCAAAAAATCAGTTAACGTGGAATAGATTGAGTATCATGTTTCACGTTCTTGAATTGAATCACAGTCCTTTTCCAAAAAAACAAATTAAGTGTTTTCGAATATTAGCTTCTAAATTAGATTGTGATTTATTCATGAAAATATGTATAAATATGGGTCAATCTATTTTTAACCCAATCCATTGGTCACCTAGTTCATTTATTTTTATTTTTTTGCTTAAGGGAAGATGAAATGGGGGAGGCGATTACATGGTGAGAGATTGAATCCTCACTAGGTGAAAATTTATATAAACAATCAACTAAGGCACTAAGGTACTATGATTTCTTTGGATGGGAAATCAAACGAAAAACCTAGTCGTTGGGATTTAAGACATTATTATCATCATATATATTCACAAATTACATTATTACTACTCCAAGCATTTGTAGTTTTTTGGTCTTGTGAGTAGAAGATAATTTAAAATTAAGAAGCAAAAAGATATAGAGTAAGTTTCTTTTGTTAAGTCGCTATCTACAAAGAGATGATTAATATTTTTCTATTGTGCTTACATGCAACAAAATCAACTTTAAGGATGAGTTAATCCTGAACCTAGACATAGCATTATTCAGAGGCAATTTGTTGTTTTTTTTGCCAAGAAATTTCACATCAGAAAGGATACTTTAAAAGAAATCTCCATGAACCATATATAATTAAGGATAGGAGAGGTGGTACCTTTATTTCTAAAGCCATCATATGCAGTAGAGCAAGAAAACATGTCATTGTTGCTGAAATTCCAACTAAATTTGAAGACATAAGTTTAATATTTTCCTCCAATAGCATTCCAGAAACCTTCTCTTACCTATATATTATAAAAACATTTTGTACAATTATCATTTAATTCTTTTTATTTTAGCTTGACATAGATTACCAACAACATTTTCAATCCCATGTCACCATAAAAGGATAACACATATCAGGTCAACCCAAAGGCTACACTTATGTAGAATCCGTTCGTTAAGAGGCTTAAAAAATACTTTCATAAAATGACTCAAAGCTTCATATAAATGAATTTCACATAAGCATACATCTAGATTGTGTTACGGTTACACAAGATGGAAAACAGTGTTGCACTTCTTTAGAGGTGAAGGGTAAAATAATCTATCGAAAGTTGAAATGAAAACAATGGTAATTCAGTAAACAAAATTCATAAGCACAAGAGTTGCGTATGAGGGGATGCTATTTAAAGAATATTAGATTAATGGCTCTACTTTATAAATTTAGGACTATTTTTTTTTATGCATTTATAAGTTTAAAATATATAGTTTTACATTGAAAAAATATATTCAGACTATTAATTATAGATAGTGTGATGCTACCTCCTATTATTTCTTAAGATATAGATGATTTAAAAATAAATATTTTACTAAAGATGAATAGATACCTCTTTGTAGAATGGGAAGACTAGATCTTATCCTTGTTACTCAATAATAAATTTAGCATTATTTTAGGTTAAAAGAGCTTTCTTGAATCGAAGGAGAAAATTAGAATTTAGAGAATTTAACTTCATTTTTAACACAAAATAATTTTGATGGGATCTGAGGATGTATATCAATTTTTTTTCATGTGTAAATTTTATTAAGGAACTATGTTGAATCGTTTGCAGAAGGTAGTTCATTCAAACATGACTCTAGAATCTAAAAAATCAAGTCATCTAAGGATAAAATCAAAACATGAACCACAAACAGTATTAGATAAAGAAAAAAATATAGTGAATAGAAAACACTTACATCTTGCTGACTCATTGATTTATTTTTGTAAAAATCTATGGATACGATTCAGGGTGAAAATGAATTTTGTCATCATCACAGATGTCCTCCTCTTCACTAATGTGATTTCTCTTTGTCTCAGCTGCAGATGAAAGGCATAGAATATGATGTGATGAGACTAGTAGAATGCAACTATATATATATAATAAAAATGGGACTCTAGGGTTTCTTGAAGATTCTACTAACTTTGCTAAAAGGACATTTTCAAAACTCAATTTGCAAACTAGCCCCAAGTCTTAATTTATTGGCGCAAAAGACACCATTTATCATTTAAAGTTAAAAAAATTTAAATCCTTATACCTAGGCCTTAAAAATTATAAAATACTTTCTATCATCAAAACCTTAAAAGACTAACATCTCAGCCTCAAAGTCTTAAATTGGAAATTAGTTTTTCCATCTTCAAAGTTGACTGACCTGGCTCTTCAATCGACGATCTACTGCTCCCTCTTAATAGTAGATGCCCATACTTTGATTCGAAAGCCCTAGCCATCCCCAGGTATTCAGTGTTTGTTTCGTCCTTACGGAAAATGGATATAGATGATAAGAATTTAGGTGCATCTGAGCACATAAACCCTTTTGGTAAAATTCCGCAAGGAAGGGTGACCAAGAGGGCGATTGTGGTTGCAGTCTGGTTAACTGCTTCCACAAACACCCAGCCTGCTGATAGGT
>JAJOOO010081035.1:0-22818 GCA_029582685.1 Solanum piurae
ACAATAATATTGAATATTTGTTCTTTGGTTTTACATTGATTTAGACAATTCAAATACATAATCTAATTTTAATTTCCTTTAATATTTAGTCATGTAACCAATACTTATTAAACTTATTTTAGCATGAATTAGTACTTTTAAATTATGATCATTTTCATTATGACTTGTTAATTTGCAATATTTGTTTTACGCGATTTCATTATTATTATTTTTTTTGTTGGATATTTTAGTGTCATTACTCATATCATATTTTGTGTTATATTCTTAAGAAACACCTTAGATAGTTGTATTTTGGTAGGACTAAAGAAATATTTGAAGTACAAGTAAATTATATGTTTGTATGAATACTTTACCGAAAAAACCCAAAAAAATCGAAAATCCGAAAAAACCCGAGTTTTATTGGTTTGGTTTGGTTTATAGATTTAAAAGTCCGACACAAATGGTTTGATTTGATAATTGAAAAACCCAAACAACCTGATCATGTACACCCCTAATTTCAGCGCACCTTATTTTCATGCATACTTCACCCCTTCTTCTTATAATATTTGTTCTCATCAAAGCACACTTTAATTTGCAAATGTTATTACTATTAATTTTGACTATATATTTTTTAAAGAAAATAATTTTCACCCACCAATCAAACCTTTGGGAAATACTCTTCTTGAATAATGTAATATTCATTCATTATAAATTATTTTTATGTATAAAATCAATACCATCATATATACCAAATACATCCATATTCTCCAGTGACATTGTTCAGCTTTTTCAGTAAAAATTCTTTGGTTGTATTAGAGGAATAAATGGAGACTAAAATCGAGAATTTGGTAATGGAATATTACCTAATTAAACAGATGGCCATCAGCCGTCTATTATAAATTTATATAAATAATCAATTACATTTATGCCTTCTTATAATTGTTTGTTTGTTAAAGAGGATACATACTATATCAAAAAATTTAGCGGTAATTAATTAACTAATAAAAGAAACTAACATTTTTTGTAAATGTCCTTAAAGTCTATAGTGACTTTGAATCAAATGACAATTATTTAATGTCGATAAAATTTTTAGCGCTCTTTATTAATGAGTACATTTATTACCTCTAAAAGATGTTATCGTACTATTAAAATGTGTTCTTTCCCTTGATATCTTTTTCTTCTTTTTTTTAAAAGGGGATCTTTCTCAAGTTGAAGCAACCAAAAATAATCATTGGAACATAACATTTACCAAGAAAACTAAGTTACCTTGATTTCTACAAAATTTACCATAATATTTCTTAAAGGATACTCATCATCATCACTAGTGTAGTTACCTTGATTTCTACAAAGTTTTAAAAAGGCTACATATACCAAATGTCATACTTCTAGCCCTAGGAATATTTTATTAGCCTTAGTCATGTTGTTGTTTAGGTTGATCTCAATCCTCTACAATACCAGTCTTTTGATGATTACCACATAAAACCTCTTTTTTTATTTGTATTGGAACTTGTGGACACTCATTAGTAAAGGGTGCATCTTATGTGAACCACAATTATATAGTTATTTATTTATTGCAAGAAATAAATATCATCCGACCTTAGCTCAGTTGGTAGAGCGGAGGACTGTAGTGGGAAAATCCCTCAGATAATCCTTAGGTCACTGGTTCGAATCCGGTAGGTCGGATTTTTTAATTAATTTATTTTTACTCTTTTAAAATTCGTTTTCTGGTCTTCACGAACTTCCTTCATTCACTTTTACTTATCGATTTTATATTTTACACGCTTCTTATGATACAATAATAAAGTAAAAGTGAATTGAGGGAGTAAAACTAACCCATAAATGTCTCAATATCAAGAGATTATGTTTTGGCTTTGAGTTATAAATAATGAGATATCATTTGTCAAAAAATACTTTTTGACAAAATAATTTGCTTCTTAGGACTCGAACATAAATCCTAGCGTATCATCAAAAGTTTAGATGAACGAGTAAAAATTTATGTTATCACAATTTATTAATTTGGTGTAACATTACTAATTGTGGGGTTATTAGTATTTTTAGGTGGCCAACCAAATATCTTACATTAACTTTTAGATTTTATAATTTATAATGAATTATACTAATACAATGAATCAAAGGACTTTTGATTTTTAATCAGATGACAGATGGAAATGAAGAAATTGGAAAGTGATAAAGTTTGATAAGAAAAGTAATACTAAATGAGTACCCCGCCCTTTGGCTTGAAGGTGACCCTATGCCAACTGTCGGTGGCACATAATATAATATAATACAAATACATTTAATTACAATTATATTATTAATACAAAAAAAAGGCACATTGTCCACACATGACTCACTTGAGTGTCGGCAGATTCCTACTAATACTAATCTAAGTATTTCCTCAAGTTTTAATTTATTTTTCTCGTTTTAATTTGATACAGAGCTTGAAGGTGAGAGACATTTTATTTTAACCAAGTAAAAGAGAAAGTCAAGACATTTTATTTTAACCAAGTAAAAAAGAAAGTAAGCTATATATAAATTGAAATGAGGAAAGAGCGAGATATATTTACTATCACCACAAAATAGGTCCCCCACCAAATATATCTTTCATTTTTGCAAAGAAAGATTCACAATCTTGTTTTCCATATTTTTCATTTCTAATTTTAGAAACTATCATCATCAAATAAGACAATTTGTTATTATTTGAATGAGATCTTCTAAATTTCTCTCCACACATAAGATTTTCGTACAAAAACAAGAGGCCAAGAACAGAATATAAAAGTCTCTGTAGCAAAAAGAGGATAAAGAAAAAAAGAAATATAAGAAAATGACTTGGAAATTAAACTAATAATGTCTTGCATCCAGGGCCGGCTCTTGCCTATGAATTTTTAGGCAAATGCCTTAGTCCCCCAATTTTTGGGGCCTCAAATTTTTATTAAAATAAAATCATATTTAATTTTTTCATGAAAAAAATTAATTATTTATAATAAAAATTATATATATATATATTCTTCACTAACACTCACATTATTTATTCTTTTTAACTCCTTATGTACTCTATTTATTCAAATCTTTGATAGTTAGAGTAATATTCAGTTAAAAATATGAATCAATAGCCGAAAAGTGTTGAACAAAGTAAATTACAAATATTTTTTTATTTCTTCGTAACTTTTCATATTAAAGTAGGGTATACCAAGTTATCAACTTTTTGAATCAGATTCTATGATTCTAACTCTCATCTTTATTTAAAATTATCAATTTATTACTTATAGAACTATATTATTGATTCATATAATAATTGTCTCAATAAAATGATGTTTTTCAATGTTGAATTGATAAAGTCTTGATTAAAAATAATAATTAAAAAAACTATTTGAAAAAATCATTTATAAAAAAAATATTAAGGAATAATTTACATCTAAAAATTTAGAAAAATAAATAAATACAGATAAAATTTATTTAAATTTTAGGTCTCTAATTAAAATTTCGCTTTAGGCCTCGAATTATATTGAGCCGCCCCTGCTTGCATCATTCATTTGGTGGTCAACTAGATGAAATAAGATTGTCTGCATCATTTTTTTTTTGTTTTAGTTATTTTTGTAGTCAGAAATTACTAATTCGATTGATTAGAATTTGAACGAGTTACTAAAGAAATAAACGCTTTTTATCAAGAAATTTTTCTATTTATAGAGCTTAAATTAAATATATGCGACTTTATTGGTTTGAAAAAATCTTAATTATTCCGTCACAATTTATGTTAGTGCATGCACTAATTTGACACATGCATGATATGTGTCATATTTCTTTTAGAGAAAATTGTATGAAATAACAAACTATTAATTCAAATTAAATGTTATAGCCATAGTTTATTTTAATTGTAATTCGCAGGAAACATCCCATTTTTTTGTCATCTGATTCGGTATACAATTAGCCATTTTCAGTATACAATTAGCCTTTTTATACATTTTCGTATAAAATGTATAAAATGCGTTTGTGTTTGTATAAAGCGAGAGAAAAGTATATAAAATTACATATATTTTCGTCTTATACCATTATAATTATACAAATAAAGATCTTATTATACAAATTACAATGTATAAATGAATTTATACAAAACTGAACAATTTCTATAAACTAGATGTTTCTAGCGAATTATACAAATCAAAAGCTCCATAGCAAACATAAAATTTACTATGAAGCACAATATGCAAACTATACCTATAACATACAAATATGATTTTTATGTTTGTTATATGTGAAAGTTGTTCTTTCTTTTATTAGTAATAATTACTCCCTCTATCTCATTTTACTTGGCTTCAATATTTAATATATTTTCTTTATTTGTCCATTTTAACAAATCAAATATATTTTATTATTATTTTTCATAATATCCTTAATATTAAAATATTACATAAAACAGAAGTCAAATTTAGAGTTTTAAAAACATCATTGATAAGATTAATTTAATAAAGTACATCCTTATAAAAGCTTTATAAAGAATAATATTAAGTTAATATGAATCGAATAAAATGATATGTAGAGAGGGTTCAAAAAAATTCTCACTTATTTTTTTTTAAAAATAATGTGTATGTGTAGTGCCTATTCGTACAAAGAAAATATGATTAGGTATCTGAAAACATCTCACTTTGATATAAGTTTTTTTTTGTTTTATTAAAGTTGTTCCATCCTCAGCTAGCTTTCTGCTCTTTTATTATTTACGGACTCCTAAATAAATGTACCAATTGATGGTGTAACAAACTTCTTACTTGAAAAACCAATGGATTTAATATATTATAAAAATTGAATATGTCATCTACATTTTTTTGGAATTAATATAATTGATTTGTTATTTGCACCTTTCATGAAAACCAATAGTAGTTGTGAAGTGATCAGTGGCCAAAAAATAATTGATTCAAGCTAATTAAATTTCAAAAATAAATAATGAAATCTGGCCCTCACAAAAGATTTATCGGACGGTACTGTATTTAGTGGAATTTAATTTGATACCCTTGAGAAATAATTTTCCTTGTACGTATTGAAATTAGAAAGCAACATTCAATTATCAGTTTTTAATATTCTTTGGTCGTTTAGTTAATTTGCTTATTAATTGTTCTGGTTGAAGGACATTATAGTAACTCCAGGCCAACTAACTTGTTCTTTTCTCTTGAATGCGTTTGTACCATGCACTTGTTTTTTCTTTTAAAAATTGATACGTGTAATATTAATTATACAATTAATGTCTTTTAATTTGTAATCAAAACTTTATGTTCAATTTTCTATTATTATGGATTATAAGAATTATATCAAATTATCTTGAACATTCTTCTTTTGAAGTGTTTCCTTAATTTGGAATTAAACTTTTGAAAAGCTTTGAGAATAAGTATATGTTTAAGACATCTGTGTAGTAGTGGTTATTGAATAGTGAGTAATTTTCATGAAATTTGGAATAACTAAAAGTTGAAAATGCAGCACTTTAGATTTTTAATTCTCCCAAAGAGAATCTTTTAAAGTAGAAACTCAACTTATTTCTTTAAACAATCTTTCAGTAACCATTTAATAATAACATTTCCAATTTTTTTTTAAAATTGAAAAAAGCTTCTCTGTTAGTGTTTGTTTTAAAAAAATGTTTTTGATTATTTTAGCTAAAGAAAAACTAACCGACAATTTATCATTTTGTATCTTTTTTACTATGATTATCAAATACAATTTATTCTCCAACATTTAGATAACAAGAGTAGAACAGATATTGTAAAAAAAAAACTATTATTTTTTTAAAAGCGTGTAAATATGAATTAGTAAAGATAAACGAAGATGAGATAATTTTTAACGTGTTACCATCTTCTCTACTTTTCAAATTTCTCATCTGAAAATTGTATAAGTAGCCGCCAATATTTTCCCGCTATATCCATTCAAGTCCAACAACTTTCTTTGACCTCGTCATTCTCACACACTTGTGTGTTTCATGGTAAAAAGCAACCAAAAATAATGTAAATTATTATACTAGCACACATTAAGTACATTACTCTAAAGGTAAAAATAAAAATCAGTGAAATCCCAAAATTCCATCTTTATGACGTCATAATTAAAAAACCAGGCCCCATATAAGGACAAATTTAGCAGCTGTTTTTGCTTCACAGCTAATGAAAGCGACACACCAACATCACTCAAAAAGGCTTATGGGACCCACAAGATCTGACACGTGGAGCTCTACAAACCGTCAGATCATTCTGTCGGCGATGTGGAGTGGGTGGACTGGATATTCGGACACCATGTTCGTGGGCTGCTACTTGTGGGACCTACACTATGACCCTTTTTTTTATTATTTTGCCTTCCACCGACAAAAAATATACACGTAGGATTATGCCAGCTGTCCAACTTCTCATGGGACCTACATTACCCAAAAAAAAAAACTCGTGTATCATAACATTTGAGAAATTTACACGTGGATAGATATGATTGGTTTGTTTAATATTATTGTCCTAATCTAGTGTCTTAATCATTCTCTAAATGTGCTTAATTAATTACTCAAATCATGATTATTTTTTTGCTTTTTAATCTTTCATCAGAGCTGGGTTTTCCACTTTACTAACTCATTTATCTACTTTATTTTTCTTTTCTGTTTGTCGTTTTCGAAATTATCAGGGTATACTTTGATAAGCTTTCAATTATGAATTTTAATCAAAAGAACTTGTAGAGTACTTACCTTTTTTCAAGTACGAATATTTATTATGTAACCTCTTTATTTTGATTCAAGTTTATTTAGCAATAATTAATAAATGAAATTGTAGCTTTACATTTTACTTAGTAGATGATTATTTTTAAGAAAAAGATAAAAATAAGTGGGTGCTTAGTGAGCCAGCCGACTAGGTGACAATTTGAACAAGTCAAAATAAATTGAAATAATAAAAAAATATATGAATCGTTTATCTATCCGAATGTTACTTGAGTTAGATGAATTTAATTGAAATAAACTAATAAAATACTAGGTTATAAGTATATCGCTTTATTGTTTTGAATTCTTTATTTGTTCTTTTATATATTTTAGTATTTAATAATTTTAATTATTCTGACTATATATAACTTATTATAACATATCAAATAAAAATATATTTTTTCTCTTTCATCAATTTGGACAACAAATCTACTCATTTTATGAGATGAAATAGACATAATAACTAATAAATGAATGATTGTCAATAACTAATTCAAACTTAAGCTAGTTTTTTTTCTTTCAAAAAACTTAAGCTAGTTGGACTAGTCATATTTATGCGCTAATTTTACTAGCATACAATTTTAGGACCAAGACAAAATACGTCCAAACCAATTTTGATTATGAAACATACGAATACAAAATTATTGCAAGCTATGGTGTTATATTCGAATTAATATAACAATACATCACATGTATATTTATGAAATACATGTGGACAATAATGCTTTACAACTAGGATATCGTTTTGCACGATGCAAACTACAAAAAGAAGTTCATGAAAATATGCCTAACATGGCTCTATTTAGAGTAACTAACGGTTACAATTAGTTTTGTGGCCCTCTACAATATGATTTTTAGTTTTATATTTTTTTTAAAAGATTTTTTTTTTACACATAAAATACTAAATTAATATATAAAATGTTTCTATATGATTTAAATTGTAAGAGGTTAAGCTGACCCATATATATAGAGAAAAAAGTTTATGATGTTGAAAAATAATTTATCAAACAAGAGTTTTATTGAAAAATAATTTATGGTAGATTAAATAATCCAAAAATGATAATTATTTTTTCTCTGGCCTTTTTTCTTGTTGAGGAGGCAAAAATTGTTTCATATTCAGTTTAAGCAACACTACGTTTGAGTACTTTATATGTTTTTTCTTCTTTTGGTGATAAGTACTACTTTATATGACAATCGTACTTCTACGACTCTCTACAACATTACTTCTACTTGAGGTTATAATGTTGGAATATTTGTCTTCTAGAATCGAGGTTCAACAGCCAATTTAAAAGAAATATAATATTAACTATATTTTTCACGCTCAAAAATAATTGCTACTCCTATTTTAACACATTTTAGCTTTAGTATGTTTCATTTTTCAACGAAAGGTCTCGAATTCTAATTTTAAAAATATTAGAATTTATTGTAAGGAGATAGTTCCTCCCTAAAATGGGCGCGATACTAATCTGAATTAGTTAGGCTGATAATTTTTGCATATCATTGACGAAATTAAAAAAAAATATATTGAAAGATTACAAGATAGGAAATCGAGCTCTCACCAAAGTGAAAGTTTAGATAACCAACTAATTCATTTGTTAAGATTCCATATAGAATTTCAGTTACAAATATGTGGTTTCAATTTTTTAAAAATTTAAAACTTGAACCATAATTTGAAATTTTGCAAAATACAATCCATATTATTGCAAAACTAATGACCCAAGCCTACTTTGTCTTAAAAAAAAAAAACTAACTCCTTCTCTAAACGGATGCACATGTTCAATCCGACCAAAATGAGATCTTTTATTGCTCTAAACCAGCTATATGACTCAGATAACTTGTCTTTAAAACCTCCACGCATCAAGAAAAAGACTAGGGGTGGGATGTGCAAAGAAGTAGTTTTAGAAAAAAGACTAATTAAGTAGTAAATACTAAATTGTAATTAATTAAGTTTACAAATATAAATATAGTAATACTTTATAAACATTCATGATTACTTTGCTACACGTGACACATAAGGAAACTTTGATTAAGTTATACGTATTATTTATATGATTCTTCTAACTAATTATATAACATTTTCATAGTGTTGATCATTAGGTCTAATTAAGTGGACAATTTAATTTTCCCTGTGAAATTACGTTGAGCCAATGAGTAAAGACAAATGTAAAACAATGAAAGGGCAATTAATAGATTATCACACTCTAATTAGGTAATGATTATTGTCAACAATCATTGAGAAAATTAAAGCATCCAATATTGTACAAGTGAAAAAGGGAAACTATATATTATTATAGGTATAGAGTATCTAATTTCCTTGGGAGTTGGCAATCAATTTTGACTTCCTAGTAACTTCTATAATTAAGTGGTAACATATTAAAAAGAGAAAACTATACATACTTATGAGTTGCCAAGAGGTAAATCATTCCTTTCTATTTGTGTTTAGAATCAAATAAAGATTAATTTTGGACAAAAAAAAAATTCGGTTTCACATCCGGTGTTTGGTACCTATATTGGAGCTCGACTAAATCTGTATTCACGCCAAAAAGTTTCATATTGGGATAGAATGCTTCCTTACAAGGACGACTCCATACCCAAAGGAACTCGAACCCAAAACCTCTTGGTTAATGATGAAGAAATACTTATCACTGCACTATTGGTATTATGGACATCAAACTAGAAATGCCTTCCATAGTTATTTTCTTGCAATAATGTACATTTACAAAGCATACGTTAATTAACTTGGGTTATGAATGATGTTTAAAAACTTATTTTCTTATCAATAATAATATATATTCAGCGTGATTTTATAAATGAAATCTGTAAAGGATAATTGTACACAAACTTTATTCTTATTTATGTTCTTTTATCAAAGCTGAATTACCTTCTACTACTATACTAAGGAAAATGTACTGTTTTCATAAAATTATTTGAGATAATACCAAATGATTACACAGATGAATAAATTGCACAAATTATTTGTTGGTAATAATCTTACTCTTATGTTTCCCATTAATAATTTCCTAACAGATTGTGTCGTCTTAAACAGTTTGTGACTATCTTAATAAATAAATAATATACTTAAACAGTTTTAAGAAAATACTTATACAATTAAGTCATGTATAAAATATCTACAGATAAATCTAGAGATATGATAAATACGAATTAACAACTTGTTAGGAATTCCAGTTGGGTATAACAATTGATTGGATATAGCAAGAGTTAATGAGAAATGGAGGGAAGATGAAAAGAGGAATTGGAAAAGATTCTCTTATGCTTTAAGAAAAGGGCATTCCTCCCTCATTGGTGGTGGAAAGAAAAATAGATGTGTTTAAATAGAGAAACACTTCTATTAGTTGTTAAAAGTGCAGGAAAGAGGGACCCCCTTGCGCCGTCGTTATCGTCGCTGGCTCGGCTCGGCTTTGGCTTTGGAAAATGATCGATCGAGAGAAATTATTTAGTTAATTAACCAAAACGTTCCGACCCGACACAGATCCGCGCGATCCATTATATTTAAATTCTTTCCGATTTTATTTTGAATTTCCCGCCGTTGAAAATGACTGCTCTGAAAGGTTGCAACTTTCAGGAACAACTATGACCGTTTGAAAGGTTGCAAACTTTCATGAATGGTTGTGTGGATTCTGAAAGGTTGCAACCTTTCGGAACCAGTTCCTCTTGGTTATAAATATCCGTCATTCTTCAGACTCTTTACTTACAAATTTTTTTGATTTCTTCTTCTTCTTCTTCTTTAGCACAAATTTTCTTCGTGTACTTTACTGCCGTTGAGTGGCTCGCTGACACCAGCGTTTTGGGTATCAATACACTGGTGATTGAGATCATTCTATCCTGGGAGGGCATATTCCAAATCAAACCTCGGATACTAGAGGGGAATAATTTCCTTAAGGGGACACTGTGCATTCAGTGGGCTTGATCTTCTTTCCATTCTATTTTTCAGATTCTGGTACGTTTTACAGATTTTAGTTTTGTGAATTATTTTCTGTTCTTCTGTTCTTCACTGGTTCAATAAACTTTGGTAACTTCGTGTTTCTACAAAGTTTGTTGTAATCAGTAGTACTGTTTTTACACACAGATTGGGAACAATCTTAAGGAAATTATTTTTTAATCTGTGTTTTTGGTGGAGACAAAAACCTTCATGGTTTTATACTCCTATTAAGTTTGCAATTTAACTTATTGCTTACTGAGTCATTTGTATTGATTTCAGTTAATTACATATTTTTAAATGACAAATGATAATGTCACAGTGGTTGTTGCTGCACCAACCCGAACTGCTGTACCACCAGCAGAGAAACTGGGTCGGGTCTTTTCGTTGCATTCACTTACAACAAGAAACAACATGCTGTCTTGTTCTCTGTCGCGAACTGGGATCGCTCGCCAGCTAGGTCAGATTGGAGCAAGATTTTATGAGAACATATTCCCCATATTGAAAATTCTCTGATGTGAATTTCAAAGGATGGCAGCAACGGGTATTTTTCTGGCTTACCATTCTTGGTCTGCAGAAATTTACCAGTGAAGATACTCCGGTGCCTGCTGCTGAAATGCCAGACAGAGAAAAATTCATGATTATTGAAGCATGAAAACAGGCAGACTTCCTATATAAGGGCATTCTGAGTGCTTTAGAGGATGACTTATATAATGTCTATGGTGCAATGACAACTTCGAAAGAATTGTGGGATGCACTTGAGAAGAAATATAAGACAAAAGATGCATGCTTGAAAAAATTTGTGATCGCAAAGATTTTAGATTATAAAATGTAAGATAGTAAAACTGTTGGATCACAAGTGCATGAACTTCAAATTATTTTCCATGATCTGATTGTGAAGGATATAGTAGTAAATGAAGCTTTTCAAGTGGCTGCAATGATCGAGAAGTTACCTCCTTCATGGAACGACTTCAAGTATTATCTAAAGCATAAACGTAAGGAAATAGAACTTGAAGATCTTGTGATTCGGCTCAAGATTGAGGAAGATAACAAAATTGCTGAAAAGAAGTCTCGTAAGAGTTCGACAATAATTGGAGTTAATATGGTTGAAGAAGCTCCTACCAAAGGCAAGAAGAGAAAGAAGTCCAACTGACAGAAGTCAGAACAGGCCAAGAAGAAATTCAAGGGCAACTGTTACAACTGTGGTAAGGCCGGTCATAAGTCTTCTGAATGTCGTGCTCTAAGAAAGGACAAAGACAAAGACAAAGGCAAAAGTCAATCAATTATCGAGGAAGAGATGGAAGATGCAGATGACATCTGTGCAATGATCTCGGAGTGCAACTTAGTTGAAAATCCCAATGAGTGGTTTCTCGACTCGGGTGCCATTTGACATATTTGCTCTGCGAAAGAAGTCTTTGCAACGTACACTCATGCTGAGTTCGATGAAGATTTGTTCATGGGGAACACATCAACAACAAGGATTGCAGGAACTGGGAAAGTAATGTTGAAAATGACATCCGGCAAGGTGTTGACTTTGAACAATGTTATGCACATTTATATTATTAGGAAGAATTTAGTTTCTGCTGCATTGCTCGTTAAGAACGGGTTTAAGTGTGTCCTAGTTAGTGACAAAGCTGTAATAAGTAAGAATGAGATGTTCTTAGGAACGAGCTACCTCACTGAGGGCCTCTTCAAACTGAATGTAATGGTTGTTGACAATATTAATAAGAATTTTGCTTATGTTTACTTATTGGAGTCAAATGATTTATGGCATGCCCGGTTGGGACATGTAAATTACAAAGCATTGCAGAAATTGATTATTTTAGAAGTATTGCCTGATTTCAAATGTGATACATCGAAATGTGAAATTTGTGTGGAAAGTAAGTTTGTTAAACATCCTTATAAGTCTGTTGACAGGAATTCAGAATATTTAGACTTAATTCACACATATATATACGATATGAAGTCAATACCATCTCGTGGTGGGAAAAAGTATTTTATAACTTTTATTGACGATTGCACTCGATTTTGTTATGTATATTTGCTTAATAGTACGGATGAAACAATTGATGCATTTAAGCAATACAAAAAATGAAGTGGAAAATCAATTGAATCTAAAGATAAAAAATGATTATGAGTGATAGGGGTGGATATGAATCTCCTTTTGCAGAGATATGTTTGAAATATGGTATTATTCATCAAACTATTGCACCCTATACACCACAGTCAAATGGTTTGGCAGAACGAAAGAATAGAACATTAAAAGAAATGATGAATGACTTGATAATCAGTTTTGGTTCATGATACGCACAAATTACACCTCTTTTCAAAAGCATAAATGATCGTTATCACGTGAAGAACCCAACTTGTAGGTTGGGGTCGATCCCACGAGGAATATGGTTTAGACTTAAGTTCAATAACGATTATATTCGTTTAGCCAATGTATTTCCGAGACAAATAAGTATAAGGGGGGGATTTGTGTAACAAATTTTGGAAATTATGAAAGTAATTAGTAATCAAGATTCAAAGTTTTGTTGTTATCAAATTGAGAAAGAAACTAGGGCGTACGTGTTCCCCATAAGCTCATAACTCCGTAATCTTAGTAATAGCAATCCCTTCCTAGTGTATTACATGCAAATCGATAAGTTATGTATCTCTAAATCCTTGGTCCGGCATCTAGAGAATTTCACCCCGCACCTTGGTTCGGCTACGTGTGTATAATTTACTAACCCTTACCATTACCTTATATTAGACGTCACATCGATGTATGGCTTAGTTTTCACCCTCACACCAATCGACATTAATTATATTAGATAGTATCACACTAAATCTACCGATCGACATTAATTATATTAGATAGTATCACACTAAATCTATGTTGATAATTCTTTTCTTATTAACTACCTCCTTGGTCGGACAAGTAGCAACAAGGCGAGTTCTAACGTTACGCACCGTTAAAAAGACTTCTAGACGAAAGAATTATCAATGCATGCAAAACACTATTTGAGAATTACTTAGTTACTATTCATACTTCATTAATCGCTCATGGTTCCCACAAACCTAGTTGTGGATTTAGATACCCATATTAGCAAGAACACAATTCATAATGTTTGAAGAATAAATCATGAACTTACGTAGTAGAGTAGAATAATCCCAGAATTTCAACTTGAATTTCAAAGTAAAAATCACCAAAACGTGCTTAGGAAATTAAGAATTGCTAAAGTTGCAAGTTAATCTCCCAAGCCAAAAACTAGAATTAAAATAATAAAATCTAACCCCCAAAAACGAGGTTTACATACCGTATATATATAAAAATAAGTCCTAACTAAAAAGGAAATGAAATAAGGAAATAATGTTTCAGGACACGATTTCGATCGACGATACTGACCTACGGACTGTGGTTTGATCTAGAGTTCTTAGGTCCCTTCCATGACCCAAGACTTGGGCAAATTTCTAACTTCAAAATCTTCAAATCTCTAAACCAAACGACGGAGCACCAGTACGGTTCGTGGATTGATCTACGGTCCGTGGATCCTCCTCCGTAGCTCCATACTTAGAATCTTCAAAATCAGGTACTGGAACCCCTCTCTGAATCATTTGACGGATCAACAGTACGGTCCATAGACCAATTTACGGTCCGTCGATTGCAACCGTGGTTCCACACTTGGTCTAAAATTCCCTGATTTTCTTTCAAGCCTTGCCTGCCCATCTACGACACCCATCTACGGAGCGTGAATGGATCTACGGTCCGTGGATCACCTCCGTAGATGCCCTTTTCTGCACATTATTCAACTGTCTCTCAGTTTCTATGTCTGAACATATTTCCTTCAAACATGAGAAAAATACATAAAAATCAATACAAAATGGCCCTAGACGCACACAACTCTTAAGTGAAATGTATTAAAAATACCGTAAACTCACGGTATATCAGTTCACCGCGAAACCTGTGGGGGGAAGTCATCCTTCTGGCTAACAAGATACTCAATAGGTTATCACGTAGCAAAACACAATCGATTCCATATGAGTTATAGAAATAAAGGAAACCCAATTTGAAATATTTCATAGTGTGGGGGTGACTAGCTAGGGTAAAGGCTCATTTACCAAAGAGGGTGAAAATTAGACCCAAAATAGTGGATTGTGTATTTATTCGATATGCTATGAACAGTAAGGCTTGTCGGTTTTTGGTTCATAAATATGATAATCCTGAAATTTATGTGAATACGGTAATTGAGTCAGATAACGCTGAGTTCTTTGAACAAATTTATCCGTATAAAGCTGAATGTGAGTCGACAAGTAAAAGAGCTAAACGACCACGGGAAGAATCAACGGAGAATACACTACCTAATGAGGATCTTATGCGTAGTCATCGCCAACAAAAATCTACTTCTTTCGGACTAGATTTTGTGGAATTTTTGCTTGAAAATGAGCCTAAAACATTTAAAGCAGCTATGTCTTCGTCTGAGTCAATTTATTGGAAAGAAACAATCAATAGTGAGATCAAATCAATTTTAAGTAACCATACTTGGGAATTGACTAATCTTCCTCCAGGAAATAAACCTTTAGGATCAAAGTGGATCTTTAAAAGGAAAATGAAAACCGATGAGACTATTGACAAGTATAAGCTAGACTTGTAGTCAAAGGATACAGACAAAAGGAAGGTCTGGACTACTTTGATACATACTCTCAGTGACAAGGATAACATCAATTAGGATGTTAATAGCACTAGCGGCAGTGCATGATCTTAAAATCCACCAAATGGATGTAAAGACAACCTTCTTAAATGGAGAGTTGGAGGAAGAAATTTACATGGAACAACATGAAAGGTTTGTGGTTCCTGGTAAAGAAGAGAAAGTGTGCAGACTTGTGAAGTCGCTTTATGGGCTCAAGCAAGCACCCAAACAATGGCATGCTAAATTTGACCAAATAATATCGACAAATGAATTCAAGATTAACGAATGTGATAAGTGTGTCTACATTAAAAATGTTTCGAATCATGAAGTCATTGTTTGTCTGTATGTTGATGACATGTTAATAATGAGTAAAGATATTGACGATATAAATGCTACTAAGCGCATGCTGTCCATTAAGTTCGATATGAAGGACTTAGGAGCTGCTGACTTAATCTTAAGGATCAGGATTCTCAAAACTCCTCAGGGACTAGCATTATCTCAATCTTATTATATTGAAAGAGTATTGGATAAGTTCAAGTACTTGAATTTCAACGTTGTCAAAACTCCAATTGATTTAAGCTTTACATTTCAAAAGAATGAAGGTGAAAGTGAGTCTCAATTGGAATATGCCAAAGTGTTGGAAAGTTTCATGTATATTATGAATTGTACGCGACCAGATATAGCATGTGATATTAGCAAACTGAGTCAGTTCACTAGTAATCCTAATCAAACTCACTGGATGGCAATGAAACGTGTGTTGGGGTATTTGAAATATACACAACACTATGCTTTGCATTATAATAAATATTCTGCCGTGATTAAAGGATATAATGATGCAAATTGGATCACCAGGTCAAATGAAGTAAAATCCATAAGTGATTATGTGTTAACACTTGGTGGAGGAGCAGTCTCTTGGAAATCGTCCAAACAGGCATGTATCGCTCGCTCTACAATGGAATATGAATTTATTGCTTTAGATAAGGCCGATGAAAAAGCAGAATGGCTTCAGAATTTCTTAGAAGATATTTCATTCTGGCCCAAATCTGTGGGACCTATTTGCATATATTGTGATAGTCAAGCAGCAATATGTAGGGCAGGGAGCGTCATGTACAACGGGAAGTCTCGTCATAAACAACAGAGACATCACACCTTAAGATAACTGCTCTCTAGTGGAATTATCACAATCGACTATGTGAAGTCAAGAGATAATGTGTCAGATCCACTAACGAAAAGCCTAGTAAGAGAGGCAGTTGAAAAATCATCTAAGGGAATGAGTTTACGGCTTAGGATAAGTCATCATGGCGATAACTCTATCTAGCAGACTGGAGATCCCAAGAGCTAGATTCAAGGAGAAAAACAAAGTTGTGACTGACGGTTTGACATTGTCAAACAACTCAATCCATTCTCATGATGAAGACAATGTTCATGAACGAGGTAAAACATTAAGGCTTGTTAATGAAGTTAATAAAGGTTAAAGATTTTAATGATTTGCTAAGTTTGGCAGATTTGACCAAATAGTGTATCTACGAGATGACACGATTAGAAATCACCTATGTGAGTGTGAAGTGTAAGCCATTTCAAAGAGAATTTTATGTCAAAAGCCTATTATCTATACACTCATGAAACCAGGAGGTGTTCATGGCTGAAACGAACACAACCGTAAGAACCATAAACGGTAAAGGGTTAATTGTGTGACATATGGTTGTCTAGGTATACACCAAATCTCGATGGTTCAAAGATATTGCATCTACTGATTGACCGAGTATATCCGACATATGTTCACTACGGAAAGTCCAAGGGGAAACTTACTTATCCAGATGCAATTGATCCTTGCTTGTAAAGTACACACTCGTTCGTGCATTCCTTTATGTTATGACCATTCCCCATTAATGTGAGGGATTATTGGGTATAACAATTGATTGGGTATAGCAAGAGTTAATGGGAAATGGAGTGAAGATGAAAAGAGGAATTGAAAAAGATTCTCTTATGCTTTAATAAAAGACATTTCTCCCTCATTGGTGGTGGAAAGAAAATAGATGTGTTTAAATAAAGAAACACTTCTATTAGTTGTTAAAAGGTTGGAAAGAGGGACCCCCTCGCTTCGTCGTCGCTCGCTTGGCCTAGGCTTTGGCTTTGGAATAGAAAAATGATCGATCAAGAGATTATTTTTTGGACAAAGTTTTGTTTTAATTATTTAGTTAATTATTATTTAATTAATTAATTAAATTAAATGGACAAAACGTTTCAATTATTTAGTTAATTAATCGAAATGTTCTGACCCGACTCGGATTCGTGCGACCTGTTTTATTTAAATTCTTTCCCATTTTATTTTAAATTTCCCGCCGTCGGAAATGACTTTTCTGAAAGGTTGCAACTTTCAGGAACAACCATGACCGTTTGAAAGGTTGCAAACTTTCATGAATGGTCGTGTGGATTCTGAAAGGTTGCAACCTTTCGAAACCAATTTCTCTTGGCTATAAATACCCGTAATTCTTCAGACTTTTTACTTACGAAAATTTTTGATTTCTTCTTCTTCTTTTGCACAAAATTTCTTTGTGTACTTTAGTGCCGTTGAGTAGCTCGCTAACACCAGTGTTTTGGATATCAATACACTAGTGATTGGGATCATTCTATCCTGGGAGGACATATTCCAAATTAAACATCGGATACTAGAGGGGAGTAATTTCCTTAAAGGGACATTGTGCATTCAGTGGGCTTGATCTTCTTTCCATTCTGTTTTTCCAGATTTTGGTACGCTTTACATATTTTAGTTTTGTGAATTAATTTATGTTCTTCTGTTCTTCGTTGGTTTAATAAACTTTGATAACTTCGTGTTTCTGCGAAGTTTATTGTAATCAATAGTACTGTTTTTACACACAGATTGGGCAACAATTCCAACTAATACGTTATCACATGTTAAATTAACTTGATAATATATACTAATTCTTTACGCTATCAAATATCAATGTATATAATTTGAACCCATAAAAATATGAAAATGAATTCCAGCAGGTAGACCAGTGATTACCACCTGGTTCTTCTAAATCTTCTCCATGTGCCATAAAAAATTGTGTTTAGTTAATCAAGTAATTAATTCTTTTACATATGGTCCCCACATTTCTCTACTGACTTCATTAATAGGAAAAATTACTTGTTCCTGGGAGACCATAATTTTAATTACTTATGTCAGTTAGGTTAATTTTAAATACACCCATACGTTATTAGTATTTTTTTCCTATTAGCAATGTTTACAGTGTGGTTAGAACGTGCTTTCGATGTCACATTCAAGATCATTATCTGAGAGTTTCGACAATAATTAAATTTCACTGTATTGTAAAATTTGTTATTTCTTAATCAATTTTCTCGTCCCAAAATAATTGTTATTTTAACATTACAAAAATTAGTATGCTTTTTCAAAATTCAACTATATCCTCAATTCCATTTTTTTAATGATTTCAAATTTCAAGAAATATTTACTAAACAGGAATAATTTACTAGTAAACTAGTACACATTGATTTTTTAGTGATCATGATTTTCGCTAAAATAACATTAATTTGGCTAGAATGGTGGTATTTTACCTATGTTATTTTACCTTTTTGAATATTTTTACCTTTTTAATTTTAATATCTTTTAATTAAAAAATTGAAAAAAAATCAGTTTATTTTAAAATAAAAAAAATATTATAGACTTTTTAAATTTTTGGCAAAATTCTGACCAAATTTTCTGATCATTTAGCATTATCATAAATTAATCATGCCATCCTTCTATTTGCAATCATTACCTTACTTTTCGTGAGATCAAGATGACATATTGCTTTTTCAAAACCTAGAATTTTGTTTTTAGAACTCAAGAAAAATCTTGATTATGTTGATTTTTATTGTTTTTCACTGAAATGCAGCATATTTATTAATCGTATCGTGAACTAAAATGTGTTTCTTCATTTTTGTTTTTTCACTTGAAGTACGAAATTTATAGTAAAACTTCGATTAAATTCAAATTGTGCAATACAAGCTCATTCATGAGTGAGGCACCCACCGCCATTTTCTCCATAAACCTTAATGTGTTTCTAATTTACCAAAAAAATAATATTTAAAATTTTTGTATCAATTAATTATTATTTTTTACAGTTTTTTTTAATGAAAAGATAAAAATAATATTTAAAGTTTTTGTATCAATTAATTATTATTTTTTACAGTTTTTTTTAATGAAAAGATAGACCTAGCTAGTGGGTTGTTTGGTGGGAAGAAAGAAGAAATTGGATGCTAGTGACATGTGAAAGAATAATTTTCCATTGGGAAAGAGGAAACAAAACCCATTAATTTGTTCTGTTGATTTGCTTTCTTTAATTGTTTTTTTTCTTTCAGTATGATTTCCACTTTTTCCATTGTTTAATATGAGTCAACTACAAATAAATATCATATTCTACAATGTTTTACGGTACTAAAATTTAAGACCTGACATAATAAAAAAGTCAAGATTTTATTATCAAATAGATTATATTACCTCGCAAAAGTGATTGTATTTTACTACATAATTGTTTAGTACTCATCACAAAATCACATACAATGGCTGATAGGGTGGATCTACGTGGACTTTAGGGATTCATTCAAATTCCTTAAATCAAAAAAATATATGGGGTAATAGGATCTTATTTTAGTTAAGTTATGTCTTTTATATTTTGATAATAGTCTAGGGAGTACTTATGCCTTATCCCTCGAAATCTAGTACTCAACACTATTTAGCATATTTTTTTGAACCTCCTCAACAGAAACCCTGGCTTCATCACTGATGACAGATAATTTAAAGTGCATGTGTAAGTAGCTCGTGAGATAGCTTTATGTGTTATGTTAGACCCAAAATCCTTGGAAAGTCGTTGTTGTATTGTGAGTAACTCGTGAGCTAGATTTTAGAGTTGAGTTAAACCTAAAATTCCTCGAAAGTCATTATGTAAGTAGCTCGTGAGCAAACTTTTGGAGTTGAGTTAAACTAAAACTCCTCGAAAGTCATCGTTGTGTCAAAATGGCTGGGCGGAACCCTAGTGTTAATTACAGATTCCAATAATGTAACTCTCGCTCTCTTTTTTTTCTCCCCAAAATTCCATTCTTTGTGCCCTCTCAATAATTTGAACTCACAACTTTAGGATTGGAGGATTACTATCATCTGATTGGCTCCCTCTATCATTTAACTTAACCCCAAATTTTATATTTGAGTTAATTTTATAAATATATATAAATAATTTATTCAAAATCCGGTGGATACAAAAATAACTTTTAGACAATCTTAGATAAAAGTTCATAGTTAAGTCATGACTTTCTGAGAAAAAAGTTTAAAATTGAGTGACCATATGAGAAATTATCTTTATAAACTTTATAAACTAAAAATTCACGGGATTGATAAGGATAAGGATATAGAGTCCTAGTACGTTAGAATGTTTAAGTCATATACGTAGCTATTTCTCTTCTCTTTAGGTCTCTTACATTCAACAGACTCCTTTATCTTCTATACTTGTTCATGTATAAATACCACACATTGTATCAATAATACTTAACGCTTTCATAATCATATACAACTCTTATATGGTATCAAAAGCCTCCTAAACACTCTGACGAGTATATCCGATCGTCTTTTTTTTTCTACAGATTCCAACTCTTTTTTTCTCCAGAATGCCTGCTACTTCCTCCTCTCCTAACTCTCCAGCAGTCGCTCTCAATCAAGGGGGTGTCGTTTAGCCCTCTCAATTGATCTCTTTTAACCCTGCGTCTCAGCTATCCTTCAAGCTAACAGGAAGTGCAAATTATCCAACTTGGAAATCCCAAGTTACCACTCTACTGTTTGGCTACGATCTTCTTACTTTTGTTGATGGTTCACTTCCCATCCCAACTGCGCACATTATGGACAAAGACAATAACCAAATCCCTAACCCCAACTTGAGATTGTGGCAGCGACAAGACAGTCTTGTTCACAATGCCATTATGGCATCCGTTGACGCTGCAATCGCTCCCCTCATTGCCTATGCTTCCACTGCCAAAGAAGCTTGGGATATTCTCCAAACAACTTATGCGAGCAAATCGCACTCAAGAATTTTCAGTTTGCGGATACTCTGGCGAATGTCAAACGAGACGCATGTTGTATTCATTGAACATATTTTTCCATTCACAACCAACTATCCTCAGTTCTCTCGTCCACAAGTCTCGCATATGGAAAAATGGTTGTGTCCAGATGACCCCTCCGACTCTTCCTCTTCCTCACAATCTTTGTCACCTCCTATTATTGCAGACCCAATTCCAATTCCTGCTACTACTGATTTGGCCAACTCCATGTCTACTCGTGGATCGCATACTCAGGGTCATCAAGATGACGTGCCAACCGGCTCCACTGTAAGTCCTCCTACACATTCTCTGTCTTTTTCTCCTTCTCAAAATAACAGTCCATATGCATATCCACAACCAACTTCTGATACACCATCAAATTGAATGGTCACTAGGTCTCAAAATAATATTTTCAAACCCAAAGTGATTTTTGATTACCTTGCAACCTCCACCGTAAAACACATTTCGCTTACCCCAAATACCTTTAGTCAAGCATCTAAATATCCTGAATGGCAGGCTGCTATGACAGAAGAAAACATCGCTTTACTTAAAAATAAAACTTGGTCATTGGTTCCATCTACTCCCTTTCAAAACGTAGTTGGATGCAAATGGGTGTTTCGTGTCAAGCACAAGCCTGATGTATCCATAGAGCGTTATAAAGCTAGATTAGTGGCAAAAGGATTTCATCAGCGTCCTGGAATTGACTTCCATTCCACCTTCAGTCCAATTATTAAAACCACAACTATTCACCTCATCTTGTCCCTAGTTGTGTCTCTTAAATGGCTGTTGCGTCAACTTGACGTAAACAATGCCTTTTTACAGGGTACTCTACATGATGTCGTTTTTATGCAACAACCACCTGGATTTGTAGATCCCCGATTCCCCAATCACGTGTGTAAACTACACAAGTCTATCTATGGACTTCGCCAGGCACCACGCGTATGGTATACTGAAATAAAGACGTTTCTCTTATCATGTGGCTTTGCTTGTTCCAAATCTGATGATTCTTTATTCATCAAATGGTCTCATAATTCACTCATTATTGTTAGAGATAAGTGTCAAAAACACACCTAAACTATCCTATTTTTTTGAGTTTTATACCTAAACTATTGAGAGTGTAAGTTTCATACCTAAACTATCACTTTTTAGTTTGAGAAACACACCTTAGTAGTGTGTGTAATACACTCTCTCTTTTATTTGAAATTTTTTTGACACATGGCATTCAACATGAATAAAATATTCCACCTTGACAAAAATTAAATAATAAACTATTAATATAATTAAAGATTAAAGTATTACTATCCATAAAAAAAAAAAATTAAATTATGTTTCTTACCCCACTCCACCTCCTCCTCCACGTATCCCCTCCCCCCCGTACCCCATCCTTTTTTTAAAAAAAATTCTTCTATAAAATATATTTAAAAAATTCATAC
>JAJOOO010081040.1:0-10341 GCA_029582685.1 Solanum piurae
ACCCTGTTTTCCTACAGTTTTATGTTTCATTCTGTGTTTACATTCATTACATATAACTTGTGTTTTATCTTCATTCTGAGTCATAAATTGCCACACAACTGATTTTTTAGCGCGTTCTACTTTAGTCCTAGGATGCACGGGGGGAACGGGAGAAGGACAACGAAAGGGAGCGGGAGCCGGGGAAGAGGGATTGGGTGTGGGACTAGTAGCCAACGGTGGCTCAGTTTCATCATCATCATATTCATCAACATTATTATCAAAACTATCAATATAATCATTAACATCATCATGTTCATCATCGTCAGGTAATTCCTCATCAAAATTACCAAACCTTCTTTGTAAATGTTCATGATAAGAATCTAATCCATTATTACTATCAATATTAAAACAGTTTCATCAACATGCGTATGATCATCCGTATTTATTCTTAATTGAGAAGTTTTTTTAGTTTTAGATTTAGAAGTACTACCGGTTTTTTTATTTTTCTTGGATTTTGATCTAGATAAATTAGTGAACGAATTAACCATGGTTGTTTTACCCTTTTCAATAATGTTTTTACCGAAATCCATATTCAAATATAAAAAGTGAGTAAATTATATATAATACGAAAATGTAATGCAAAGTTTTAAACAAATAAATAACTAAATAAGTAGAGACTAGAGACTAATTACTCACAAAATAAATAATTAAATGCAAACAAACAAATAACTAAATGAAAAGTGAGTTGGAACGAATGTACCAAACGTCTACTTAAAAAGTAGACGTGTATGACCGGAAGCCGAAAATTGAAAGTTTAATTTTGAAGCTCCAATTTTCAAAGATCAAATTCGTAATTTAAACAAGAATAAGAGATTAGAGAGTAGAGAGTAGAAGATAATATTTTTGTGAGTGAAAAGAATGAAAGATTTGGGGTATTTATAGTTAAAAAAAAGGATGAAAATGTAGTTTTTAGAAGGTTGGGGTATTAAAAAAAGTTTGGGGGGTAGGGAGGTGTAAAGGGGAGTTATGGGGGTGAAAGAGCCGTTGGTGGGGCCCAAAAGCCGTTTCCCAACGGCTCTCAACGGCTATAAATTATAATTTAATTAAGATTTTTTTAAAAAAGAATCGGACCGGACCGGGACCGGAACCGGGACTAACCGGTAAATCCCGGTTTTCGTCTCGTTACCCCTCCCGAACCCGCTACGTTCCGGTCTAAATCGGGACTAACCGGAACCGAGACATAACCGATAACGGACCGGAACCGGAACCGGCACCTCCCGGTTCCGTTGCCAGGCTTACGTTATCCCTCCTGGACCCGCTACGTTCCGGTCTAAACCGGGACTAACCGAAACCGAGACGGAACCGGTAACGGACTGAAACCGGAATGGGCACCTCCCGGTTCTGTTTCCAGGCTTAGGTCCAACCAACAATATTTGTGTGAGACTTCATTCAATTTTTGACACTTGGATTTGTTGCCCCCATTTTAACACCACACACTCTCTCGCCTTCATTTTTTCAAATTCCTCCTTTTCCTCCTAATAAGTATTTTACCTCTCTCTTTTTTTAATAGTCTTAAATTTTTATTTTCCATAAGTCAAATAGAAATATGTAAGTTAATATCAATTCATGTTTTAGCCTTTTTTTTCCTGTGATTGCTAATATGATTAAAATATTAAACTCCATTATAATTATAGTCTTCTTTTCTTGATTTATATATTTTTTTGATTGACTTTTTTAGGACTTTTAACTTAAATTTCAATAATAAGTGCAACACTAAGTACAAAATATTTCTAATTTTTTTTTAAGAACGAGTGATTTTATAATACTTATAGGTATGCTCTCACTTACTCATTGGTGAGATTTTTTCGGTATAATTTTTTTTTAAAATTTAGTTCAGATTGATGACAATTGAATTAACTAATAATGAATAATTAAATGACTAAAAACAAGTGATTATGAACATAAAATCAATTTTTAAAATCATCATAATAAAATTACAAATCAAACTAGAAAGTGAAAAATAGAAATAAATTTATATAAAGGTAATACCTAGATTACAAATAAAAAGAGTAGAAATTTAATTTTACACAACACACACACCATATATATATATATTTAAAGAGGGAGATATTTTTATAATCAGTTTGGTGGTTTTTTGATTTATTTTTACTTTGAACTAAAAAATGATTATGTCAATTTTTTTTAAAATAAAAAGAAAATAAATTGAAGTAAAAGAAATATTCAATTTGACTAAATTTTTATTTAGTTCGATTTTCGATATTTAATGAATGCTTCTTAATACAAATATAAAGTGTGTGTAAATTTCTCATTCAAAATTTATCTTTTAAAGGTATTTTAGGGATTTGATTCAATTTTTTGAGATTTAAAATAAAAAATTTAAAAGATTTTTTTTCTAAGGCTACGAGGAATAATTGTATTTTAGTTTAATTGGTTGAGAGGTGACAATTTTTTAAATTGATTTAGTTGAGGGACAGAAATGATTAATGGGAAAGAAAAGCTAACCAAGTTACTAATTAATAAAGAGCACAAAGAATTTTAAAAAAACTATGAAAAGAGAGAAATATTGAACAAGGAGCTAAAATATTTTGGAGGGAAAAGGGGGTAATTAGGGAAAAAATGAAGGTGAGAGAGTGTGTGGTGTTAAAATGGGCTCCACAAATCCAAGTGTCAAAAATTAAATGGAGCCTCACAAAATTATTATTGGTTGGGCCTCAACCATATTAAAAAATTTCGCCTTTTCTATGCCGACAACTTCTCTAAAATAGATATTAGGGGAAATTGGAGGCTTGTAATCCTCTCTTTTCAGTCGTCACACACAATTTTCAAGCTTTAAGTTGTAATCTCTTAAATTCAGGTATCCAATCTCTTAAAAGTTTTTGCCTAAAACTTGTTGTGTTTTTCTTTTATTTTGTTTTTTTGACCAATTATATGTATCCTCAGTGATTTTTTTTTTTTTTGTTTAATATGTCAATTTGTGTTTAATTTATAGCTTATGAAGAAACTTCATAAACTTAAAGTGCTTTCTTTGTTTTGGATAACTCCAACAGGAATGCTAATTGAGGATTCGAATGCAGAATAGACAACCGGTTCTTCATTTTTGTTAAGGAAAATGCATAAGAACCCCCCAGCCTATACCCGAAATCCTTGAGACCCACCTAACCTTTACTAAGGTCCTATTACCCCCTGAACTTATTTTTTAATTAACTTTCTACCCCTTTTCGGCCTACGTGGCACTATTCTTGAAAAAAAGTCAACACGCGCTGGGCCCACAAGATAGTGCCACGTAGACTGAAAAGGGGTAAAAAATTATATATAAAATAAGTTCAGGAGGTAATGGGACCTTAGTAAAGGTTAGGTGTGTCTCAGGGATTTCAGGTATAGGCTAGGCGGGTACTTATGCATTTTCCCTTTTTGTTTTATTGTTTCTCATTATAATAAATTACATGTTTCTTTAAGGTGTTAATTACATAAATTGAATATCACCAAATTGGTCAGTTGATCAAAATATATTGTCAGCTTGGCCCTTCCGGACTGGTGAATAGGACTTGAGATAATTACAATCTGTTTGTTCCACTATTTTAGTTTATTTTGTACCTCTCCTATGTACACCTAAATTTCCGCATGAGTCTCATACAAGCAAAAATAAATAAATAATGCTAACCTTATAAATTAATCATACACCATCAAATAAAATAAATCATCATGCAAAACATACCCATATTAATTGAAGATTCATTTCATTAAATTCTATAAGTCACATTATATTTCTTTAGAAGATAATATACTTCGTTCATTCAGATCTAACATTTTTAATTTATCAATGAAACTTAGGTAAAAAATTTAAAATACATTTTTGTTCTACGCTTCTAGTAATTGTTTAAAGGAAGTGAGACTCTTAGATTTATCAGGCTTATCCCACACCTCAGCCAAGTAGTTATGCGTCGAATCACCGTCCTTGGTCTCGATGACCAACCGATAATTTATTCCCTCAACAACTTGATTTTCTCCTTTTATTACTTTTTGAAACTCTAATGTTGTCTTGGTCTCTTTGTTGTGTTCATCCACCGCAAAATTTCCTATCTTTGTCACCTCCTCCGTTATATTGGTTATGGGCTCCCAATCGCCCTCTCTCCGGACGCTTCTTGCGTCGGAGATATGGAGGAGAATGGTGGAAGCCACCACAAAGAGAGTCACAAGGATGGGGTTCAATTTGATAGCCATTTATTTTCTTTGTAAGAATGGAAAATATAATTTGTGTGGTGAATGAAAAGACCTCATTGGGTGGTCTTCTTTATAGGGGAGGATTTTCAAATTAATCATTTCACACTAATACTCCAAAATTTCAAAATCTATGAAATATGACTATTTTTAGAAATTATTTAATTAGTTTTCCATAATTTCTTTCTTCTTCATTTTAATCTAGGACTGAAAATTTAGTCAACGCTTGGGTAAGTTTTACCAAAAAAAGTTGCACTTAGGTAAGTAAAATCTTTGGGCTTTAAGCCCAATTCCCAATAAAAACACTTAGGGCTTAGGCCCAATATCTTTTTCCACGGGAGGACCATGTTTTGCCACGGATTGTCCCTATTTTTTGGGGTAGTCTTTAATTTGTGTTTTAGTGTTTATTTAATGAAAATTTGTAGATCAAATTAGTTATGACTTAAATTTGCCAGGCGGATTAATTTGGAAGATTTTTTTTAGAGAATGTATGCCTTGAGTCATAAAGTTTTGTAATATTTGATTTGCATGCAAGACTTTTAGAGAACTTTTATTTGATGAATAATTTGTAGCAATAAATTTTAAGTCGTATGACATAATTTGTGCAATAAAAGTTGTCTTAGGGCATAATTTGGAACACTAAGGGCATAACTTGTGCCTTAACTTAATTTCTTTTGCCTTTAGATATAATTTGTTCCTTTAGAACTACTTCATATGTACGTGATTGAAGTTAAAAGTTTGTATTTGAGTTCAGACATTTTTGTTTAAAGTTTCACCTACCAAAAGCCAACTATTAGGGAAATTTGCTTAAAATT
Source organism: Solanum piurae (assembly GCA_029582685.1). Classification (NCBI taxonomy): domain Eukaryota; kingdom Viridiplantae; phylum Streptophyta; class Magnoliopsida; order Solanales; family Solanaceae; genus Solanum; species Solanum piurae. The sequence goes on from JAJOOO010081040.1 coordinate 5,034, forward strand.
TAGCGTGTTTGGACAAGTGATGTGTAGTCATGATTTCAAATCATCATTTGGACATGATCTCAAATATTCAAATTCTACCAAAAATATGATTCGAAATTTCAAATCATGATTTCAAATGTTTTGATATATAAATTTGATCTATAAGTTTATATTTTGTAAAATAATAGTAGTGATAGTAATAATAATAAAGACTCATTATTTTAAATTTTAGAAAAAAAAAGATTTATGTTCGTGTGAAGAGATTGTGCATATACCACGTGAAAGGATTATATTAAATAATAAATAGTAGTTACTACTATGAAAGTATGTGATTACAAATATTTATCTATACTACCTTAAAAGCGTGAATTCCTAAATTAAATGTTAAATTACTAAAATACCTCCAATTAAAATATTATTTTTTATTTTCATTATATAAGAAGCAGACACAATTTCAGTTTGAAAGATTATGACTTTTCAAAAGATTCTGACTTTTTCAAAAAGTTGCGACTTTTCTGAAGGGTTGTGACTTTTTTGATAAAAACACATATTCATATTATCTTTTTTTGGCTATAAATAGAGGGTTTCCTCTCCTATTTAAGCATAAGTAGCTAGCATAAATGTTGTAACAATCCAAAAATTTCTAAGTTAAGACTCGAACCATTCTTCATTGGTGAATGGGATCGTACCGGGTGATTCTTAAATTGCCCATATGTGTAAAGTTCAATTCTTTAGAGTGGGAATGAATTTGAATATGAATAAAGGTCACTAGAATCCCCTATCACAAAGTTGAGTTGAAAGCTTCTATGCCGATTAAGTTTTGATGTAAGATTCTACTTGGGTCAACTTCAAACAACCATATCTCTTAGAATATAAAGAGTTATATGGCTCATACCCTATCAAATTAAAGGTACTTGAATCTTCTTTCCAATGCTACCAATTTCACGTTAATCCGATTTTCGAGTAAAGGGTTATGACCATTTTAGTAACCTGATACAATTCAATGACGAATTAACCGGTGGGAAAACATTAAAAAGGGTCGTTTTGTCTTTTTACCTCTAATAAAATCCTAAACAAATTTCTTACTAATTAAAGGCCCAAACCAATCAGATTTTCACCTCATAATCTCCCATTCTCTTCTCTCTCAAACCCTAAGGCAAAACCTTAAGAAAAAATCAAAGCATAGGACTTCCATTCAAGATTCTTTCAATCTTTTTCAAGATTCTTCTTCAAGGTAAGTCTTTCTCCAATAATTCCAATATTTCCAACTCAAAGTTCTTCATACAATTATGAATCATTAATAAGAATCCTAATTCTTGGCAATAGAGTTTCAAGAAACTAATTCAAGAATCTCAAGAAAAGTTTTCTTGATTGTTTCCTACAAGTTAGGGTTTCAACATTTCTAATCAAGTTCTTCTTCAAGATTCTTTAAGAACCTTGTTCTTCCAGGTATGTAAGACTATCATAGTGTTGGACTAGTTCGTCCTCACACCCTACATCTACTTTCAAATCAGTAAAAGAGTAATCTAGGTTCTATCCCTATATATGAATATTTTTTAGATGAGTTGATCTTAAGTTCCTGATTCTTTTTGAAATTTTATTCCTAATTATTGAATTTCTATATGTTATGCATTAATATTCTCGAGTTGATTCGTTCATGTCTATATTTCAGCATGAACCCTATGAATTGAGTATTCTTGAGATGAGTAGCATCGTTGAGTTGTAAGTGCTTGAGTTATGAGTATTGAGATCCTTGAGTTGAGTTGTTCATGTCTATATTTCAACATGAACCCTATTTTGAGTGATAAATTTTGAGAATCTTTCAAAGCCAATATTTTTTTAAAAAAAGAGTTTGTGAGAAAGTAAGGAGGAGGTTGAGAAAGAGTTTTAAAACATGATTAGTATGACAGTCGAGTATGCCATCAATGTTTAAGCAGAATGGTATCTAGATATGCCATCAATGTTTATGCAGTATGACTTCCCGAGTCATCAATGATCATATCACAATATGATTTTTGATATAGTTTTGAAAAAGATTTTTCAACTATGAATTGAGTAAAAGTATAAGGGAAATAAGTGTAACACCCTAAAAATTTCTAAGTTAAGACTCGAATCATTCTTCATTTACTTGTAGAATCATATCGAGTGATTCTTAAATTGCCCATATGTGTAAAGGTAAATTATTTAGTGTTGGAAATGATTTTGGATACCAATTAAGGTCATTAGAAACTCCTAGCACAAAGTAGAGTTGAAAGTTTCCTTGTCGATTAAGTTTGGGTGTAAGATTCTACTTCGGTCAATTTCAAACAACCATATCTCTTAGAATATAATAATTTATGTAGCCCATAAACTATCAAATTAAAGGTATTTGAATCCTCTTTTCAACACCACCAATTTCGCGTCAATCCAAATTTTGAGTAAAATGTTTTGGCCATTTTAGTAACCTGGTACACTGCAGTGACGAATTAGCCGACGGAAAAACATTAAAAAAGGGTCTTTTTGTTTTTTTACCTCTAAGAAAATCCTAAACGAATTCTTGATTAATTAAAGACCTAAAACAATCAGATTTTCATCTCTTAATACATCATTCTCTTCTCTCTCTAACCCTAAGGCAAAACCTTAATGAAACATCAAAGTAGAAGACTTCATTCAAGATTATTTCCATCTTTTTGATGAAAAATTCCATCTTTTTCAAGATTCTTCTTCAAGGTAAGTTCTTCTCCAAGAATTCCTTCTTTCCAACATAAATTCCTCCATACAATTATGAATCACTAATGAAAATCATAATTCTTGGACATAGAAATTTCAAGAAACTAATTCAAGAATCTCGAGAAAGGTTTTCTTGATTGTTCTTCTTCAAGCTAGGATTTCAAGGCTTCTAACCAAGTTCTTTTTAAAGATTCTTCAAGAACCTTGTTCTTTCATTTATGTAAATCTATCATAGTATTGGACTAGTTCGTCCTCACGCCCTACATCTACTTTCAACTCAGTAAAAGAGTAATCTAGGATTTTATTCCTAGATTTGAGTATTCTTGAGATAAGTTGATTTTAAGTTCTTGAGTTCCTGATTCTTTTTGAAATTATATTCTTAATTTTTGAATTGCTATATGTTATGCATTGATATTCTTGAGTTGATCCGTTCATGTCTATATTTCAGCATGAACCCTATGAATTGAGCATTCTTGAGATGAGTAGTATCATTGAGTTTTAAGTTCTTGAGTTTTTGAGTTCTGAGTATTGAGTTTTCTATATTGTTATTGAGATCCTTGAGTTGAGTTGTCCATGCCTATATTTCAGCATGAACCCTATTTTGAATTATAAATTTTGTGAATCTTTTAAAGCCAATATTTTTGTTTTAAACTGAGTTTATTAGAAAGTAAAGAGGAGTTTGAGAAAGTGTTTTAAAACATGATTAGTATGTCAGTTGAGTATGTCATCAATGTTTACGCAGTATGGTATCTAGATATATCATCAATGCTTATGCAGTATGACTTCCCGAGTCATCAATGATCATATCACAATATGATTTTGATATATTTTTGAGAAAGAGTTTCTAAAACATTATTAGTATGACAATCGAGTATGCCATCAATGTTTAGGCAGTATGGTATCTAGTTATGTAATTAATGTTTATGCAGTATGACTTCTCGAGTCATCAATGATCATATCACAATATGATTTTGATATAGTTTTAAGAAATAGTTTTCAAGTATGAATTGAGTAAGAGTATAAATGAACTATGTATTCCCAAAGACATCAATTTTTACATTGATAAAAGAGAAACTGAGATTTCTAAATAGGTTATGAGTTCAAAAAAATATTTCAAGAGCAATTACCTCTTTAAAGAGGATAGTTTGAACAATTATCTCAAACCAGAGGAAGAGTATATTTATTTTAAACATTGAGCATGAGTATATACTATTGGGAGTAGTATTTATGTAACATCTCGCAATTTAAAATAACTAGGAAGAAGCTAATAATTGGAAATAGTCAATTTTGGAAAGAATGGAAATCTGGAAATTTGTTTAAGTTAGGGAGAGTTGAGTTTTGGTCAACTTCAAACGATCATAAGTCCTAGCTCAGGATGAGTTAGGTGTACTTCTAGAAATGGTTGGAAAGTTCTTGGAATGATCTTTCCAACGCCTCCGAGTTTGCGCGATTTCGAGTTTGTATGAGTAAGTATTCCCCTTGGAAGTTGGGTTGTTGGATTAATGAATGTCCAATCCGGATTTTTAAAGGTTGTTTTGGTCTTTTCCATAATCTATTATTTTAATTAGTTTTTGGTGAATTAATTAAGGGTCAAAACTTAATTGGTTCAGTTTACGAAATTAGAGATTTATGCTAGGGTTATTGGGAGAAAGAATGCAAAAGGAGAAAAGAGGAGAAGGAGCAAGAATCGTCAAGATCTTCAAGAATCGCTTGTGGATTCGTCAGGGGTGATCCTTACAAGGTATGTGAGTCTCTCATAGCGGTTGGTTCGTTCACCCATACGCCAAACATATTTAGTTTCATCAAAATTCGTCCTAAAAGAGATTGAAAGTTGATGTTTTTGACATGTATTCTTGAATTTGAATGTTGTTCTTGAATTGGGCTGAATTATGGAGTTTGTGAGATCTTTACGTTGAGTTCTAGAGTTGTTTTGAGTTAACTTCTTGAGTACATATGCTGGGTATCAGAATATAAAATAAATTTGAGAAAAATAGTCGAGTTTGGGCGAATTGGGGCTGGAAAACTGATATACCGTGAGTTTACGGTATTTCTAATACATTTCACTTTCAAGTTGTGTGTGTCTAGAGCCTTTTTGTATTGGTTTTTATGTATTTTTATCAAATTGTGCAGGAAAGATGTTCAAGCGCGAAATTAAAGAGACATCTGAAAGAAGTGCAGAAAAGGGCATCTACGGAGATGATCTACAGACCGTAGGTCTATTTACGATCCGTAGATGGTGGTCGTAGATCAGCAGCCAAGGCATGGAGGCAAATCAGGGAAATCTGACCAAGTGTGGAACCTCGGTGCCCATTGACGGTCCGTAGCGGATCCGTAGAATGATACTGTGAGGGTTCCAGTACCTGATTTCTGAAGATTCTAAGTGTGGAGCTACGGAAGAGGATTGACGGACGGTCCGTGCTGCTAGTCCGTCGTTTGCTTTAGAGAAGTTGATTTTGGGAAGCTGAAATATTTTCTAAGTCCTGGCTGATGGAAGGGACTTACGGACCGTAGATCCATCGACGATCCGTAAGTCAGTCTCGTGGAATGAAGACGCGTACCTGAAACAAACTTTCCTTAATTTGTTTCCCTTTTTATTTAGGATTTGTTTTCTATAAATAGG